>PVIC010057430.1:0-10587 GCA_004025085.1 Thryonomys swinderianus
CATCTGAGCCCTTGAAAAGAGCTAGGCTTCCACTGATAGAAAAGATTCAAAATGGAAAAGGAGTATAAGGAAATATATAGGTTTTGTGATGCTGGTTGAAGATGGAATGGTCCATGTGGCAAGAAAATTGGGTTATGTTGGACTGGGATTTAGCTCAAGTGATACCATATCTACCTCGGAAACATAAGGACCTGAGTTCAAACCCTGATACTGCAAAAGAAAGACAGAGAGGGAGGGAAGGTGGGGTAGAGGGAAAGAGAAAGAGAGGAAGACAGAAAGAGAAAGAAAGAGAAAATAGGGTGATAGCTAGGAACTCAAAGTGACTTTCCGGCTGGCACCCACCAAGAACTAGAAATCTGAATCCTACAACTGATGGAAGTTGGATTCAGTAAGTCCTCCCTGAGCTTCAAAGAGGGGGACTCTGGGGAGGAAACCCATACCACCATGCCTAGTCATCCAACACACCAGACAGAGTGCTATTGGACAGCAGTGGTTGGGAGCCTCTGTTTATATGTTGTACAGCAAATGAAAACTGAACAAAGCCTTAATGTGTATCAAAGACAAATGGCCAGGATACAAACATGACTTGTTTCCTTTTCTCTCTCCTTTTTCTAATCTTAAAAAAAAAAAATCTGTCCTTGAGGAGCCCAAGTTACAGGGCTAACAGCTGTAGGCAGAAACACACCACTCAACCAGTCCCCCAAATGGAACAGAAATGCCACCCAGAGACAATTGAGAATCCCATGGTCATGAAAATTTGACTCTTAGTGGACAGAAGCTAGGCTCTTAAGGAATGCACACTTTGCTGAGCAGAACCAGAGGAGCCTGAGAAGATGCCAAGGTCAGGGGTCCAGTTCATGTTCCACAGCCATCAAGGTCTTAATGAGGCCCGAGGAGGCCCAGCCCCAGGTCCCCACAGTATCAGACACGAGCTGCAAGGACTCACCTACATGGCCATCCAAACTCAGGAAGGTGCTCTTGCCTGCACCATCTAGACCCTCAGGCTCCGCCAGCCAAGGTTCCAAGTGAGGCCCAGATGAGCTCCAGCACCAGCTCCACCTCAGGCTCCCAAAGAAGCTCGGGCCCCTGTGACTACTCCACGGGGCGGCCTCTGTCTCAGCCTTTGAGAGAACAGAACTGGTGTGGCCCTGGCATGGCTCTGGGATCTGCCTATGCTGCCCAGGTGAGCCTAGGCGGGAAAGAGCAGCCAGAATGAGGCAAGTGTATCTTTATCCTCGCCATGCTCATTCTCTTCTGTTTCATGGAGTCCTTTGAACTTTGGAAGTACACGTTTTGATCAAAGTAATGCATAAATAAAAGTAGACAGCCTGCCATTTTTTACATGATTTTCTAGGTTCGTAATACAAACTGAAGGGAAACATTTGTACAAAACCGACTGGTCACCTAGCACAAGGTAGAGCATAGCTGTGAGCCAGCCCACCACTCCTTCCCACAGCAGGCTGGTTCTGTGCAATCATCGCATGGCATCTTATATTTTAATTGCACAAGCCCCTGCTGAAATGACTCTGCAGTCTCTCTGGAATGGGCTGCTCAAACCACAGCCCACATTCCGCCTGAGGCTCTACTGGATCCTGAATTAGAGAGCTCCACAGCTTGCCCATTTGGGTGAGCAACATTTAAAAAAAATAAAACCAAAAGAGCAATGCTGTGGCCTCTAATGTATGTGCTTTGAAGAATTTTTCACCCAGAAAGGCTGCTGGAGCAGGGATGACAGCTCCCGCAACACGAGTCTGCTGCCCGTTTCCAGATGAGAGCCCTACGTGCACGTTTCTGCCAGCTGCTGATTGGTAGAGAGTTTTGAGCAGACCTGAAAGGCATCTCCCCCCTCGGTCTAAGAAATATGTGCTGGGTTTTCCCGGGAAATATATGTCATGCAGATGGGAAACAATCTTAAAAATATTGAAAATGGCTTCCAAACATCCGGAGCCAATTCCAAAGGCTAAAGTCTTAGTCTGTGATAGAAAATCAAGAGGTACAAGAAACCAAACTGGGTGGTAGATTCAGTGTAATGCATACTGATATCTATAGGAGTATAAAGAAATGTCCTCAGCAGATGAGTGTTTCCTTTCATTTCTGACTACATGAGCAAAGGAAGGAGGTAGAGAAGTTGGGGAAGTAGAGGAATAGACATGCTCCTAAGAGTCTGAGAGCTTCCAGGCTGGATCCCAACCTTAACACCTGTCTCCTTCACCCTTCATGCCTGTCCAGTCGTCCATCCATCACAAGCTATATGTGGGCAGGGGACTAGGTTTGCCTCATCACTGTCAGTCCTAGAGTGAAGGAATTCAGCCCCCCAAAAGCAGATCTCAGTCCAAGAGGGAGGGAGTTATCTGGGAGTGACCTAGGGCCAGAGAGAGTAGAAAGGACAGCAGTTCTAGGCGAATGAGACAGACACAGCCCTCGGTGGCTGGGGGGCCCCACTTGAGGAGCAAGGGAAGAACATGGCCAGGACCACTGACTGCAGAAGAGTCCTGGTCCTGACCCTTCCTGTCCTGAGAGGCAGGTTTCTGCAAGACCTCAGCTCCAGGACCTGGGGGCAAGTGTGGACAGTGTCCCTCAGTGGGACTTTGCTGGTCACTGCAGCGCAGTGGGCATGGTGGAGACTGGCCCCAGGAAGCACCTGTCTGAAGACTAAAGAAGCAACTGAGGGAACTATTTCTCCTACTCCAGTTTCATTTCTAGTGCACTAGTCTGCAATGTGTCCCTCCCAAGGGACCCAGAAATAACAAAGAGCAGGGTGCCCACGTACCAGTGCCCAACCCAGTTCCTTTGTCCTCCACGGACACCTGTGCACCCCCTGCCGATTCCAATCTCCTATGACAACTTCCTCACTGAAGGAACTACAGGTTTGTTCCCTGTCCATAAACTCTCCCCAGACCGCATGGACCATATGCTGCTGCCTGGTCCTGGTTAGATTGGGTTGTATTGCTGTGCTGTGCTCAGTCAACTCAGTTCTGGTGTCAAAATATGGCAAATGGGTGAGTTCCCAGGTTGAATCCCCCGACTCCTGGCAATGCCACAGGGCATGGCTCCTAGGTGCTCCCATGGAAATGCTCTCTGCCTACACCCGGCTTATCAGGAGCTCTGAAGTCCTCCTGGGAAGCCCTGTGTCCAGTGGTTTCCCACTCAAGGCAAAGAGCAGCTGCATTTTTAACCCAGCTCTCCCACTAAGCAACCATGAGCTCAGAATAGGCTACATCGCTTCTTTCATCTCAGCCTCTCCTCTTCTGAGGGGGGCTTGGGGCTGATGTCACTGTGTATGCTCTCAGCCTGTGTGTAGGGCAGGTCACATTCACAGAAACACCAGCTTCCACTGTCAGCATGACTCAGCAGGCTTCCGGGATGGAGAGCAGCACACCCCACCCAGGCACAGCCTGCAAACTCTATCACTGTGTGACTTGGTGAGCTGGGTGACACCAGGGTGTGGCCACTGCCTGCAGCTTCCATCACTAGATGATTATTATCATCCAGGGTGCAGTGAAATATTATTCAGCCAGAAAAAAAGAATGGTGTCATCTGCAGCATAGGGAGGAAACTGTGGAGGAAGTAAGTCATCTTCACTTCAGTAGATGTGTGTGATAGTCACTACTGGGGGCTGAGATAGGGCAGGGGTACCGTGAGAGATCACATTACAGGGACCCAAAGCCCCCAGAGGGCAGGGAAAACCTGGGATGTTTTCCCGGAAAACCTGGGGAACTGTGGGCCATGATAACTTGGTGTATGAATTACTGGAGGAAGGGAACTCAGAGGCTCCAGTACAAGTCCTGATAAGGAGACAGAAATGCTGATCACCCTGACTCCTTCAGCACGTGTGTGTGTGTATGTGCACATGTGTGTGCGTGTGTAACTGTACCCAACAAATTCATGCAATGATGTGTTAACTAAAAACACTTTCTAAATTTTTTAAGGAGATAGGAATATTGACCACCCTGATCTGATCATTTTATGATCTATGTTCATCTACACAGTGATCATACTATGCCTAATACATCCACACAACTCAAATACTAACTTGTTAGGATCTAGGGTATAGCTCAGTGCTTCAGCCCTTGCCTAATCAGTCCGTGTGATGCCTAAAGTTCAGCCCTCACCATCACAGAAAACAAGGAAACAAAGAGCAAGCAGATATTTTTGGACATATCAGGCGAAGACTAGGATTTTTTTTTCTTTCTTATTGACTGAGAATGGAGCTGCGGTCTCTCTTGAAGACAGACTTGCTTATCCACTTAGACTAGAAAGCAGAGGTCTAGCAGTCTGCTTCTGCCATGAGGACTTAGTCTCTCTCCCCTTCCCCAGTCCCAGCTCATGCGTCACACTCAGTCCCAACAGCCACCTCTGCAGACCAAGCTCTAAGCACCCCTGACACTGGCAGCCCAGAAGTGCACCATGTCTCAGCTGTGTCCCCACCCTGCCTCACTGCCCTGTGCCTCTCATTACTCCACTTACCTTCCGCCCACCCTGCATGTACGAGCTGGTCACTGAGCCAGTCAGCCAAGCTCAGTCAGCCTTCTTCCCCCCATGCACTGCGATTCGGAGACACCTGGTAACCAACAAACACTGACAAGAATAAGAGGGTCAGGGGCCTGAGGGTTAGCTCAGTGGTTCCGGTGCCTGCCTCGCAAGCGCAAGGTCCTGAGTTCGATCCCCGGTAACCACATAGAATGCTGGGCGTGGAGACACGCCCACCAACAATCAACACCGCATACCACAGTGCTGGACGTGGTGGCTCACGCCTGTAATCCCAGCACTCGGGAGGCAAGAACAGGAGGATTGCTGAGTTCGTGGCGGCTTGCCTGGGCACCACAGTGAGCTCAGGGCCAGCCTGAACTACAAAGCGAGACCCTGTCTCAAAAGAAAAAAAAAAAAAGAGGGTCAGGAATAAAGAATTGCAAAATGCATTTTGTAAAAGGAAATAACGAACATCCTTCCCTAGGAGCTGTCACTAGACAGACAGACAGGAAAACATCCCTTTATGAAAGGCAGTAGCCACCAAGTGCTCGTCATGGGGACAGCAGACTGGTGATCTCCTCAGCCGCCCTCAGCCCCCAGATGTCCAGCAGGCTTCTGAGAGCTGAGCCTCAGGGTCCACACAATTCAGCACCCCAATCTGGAGCACGTGACCAGTGACACAGCACATGGCCTCGGAGACAGCATCACAGCCACGTAACCCTCGATTCCGCTCCTTCTCGCTGTTTCCATCCCTCTTGCCTCTTCGTAGAAGCTTCTGTGTTGATGAGGACCCTGGGGCCATGGGGCCAGTGGGACTGGGATGAAGGAGTGGACCCTGGCTTGTAGTGAACTGCGAGGGCAGCACATGCCCGCTTTGTCCCCCTCGACTCAACACCCCAGACCTCTCAGACCCTGGCTCCTTAGCAGCTTCCATGTCGGGCTGAGATGTGGGTGTGGTGACAGCCAGAGAAGGCCCCGGGTGACCCAGCGTCAGGCTTGGCTGCAGTGTCCTCCCCACCTCTGCCTCTTAGGACAGGAGTGGCTCTACCATTCGCCATGGGGCCAAGGGAGTGGCCCTGCCCACCGCTGGCATGTTCTGGCAGTGTGGAGCCGGCACGATCATCTGGTCCCAGTCACTTCGAGTTTTATTGTTTCCTTATGATGATTATTCAATTCGTTGTACTTGAAAATATTAATGTTCTCTCTTTTGTATGTATATTTTAATTCTGGGCTTTCATCTCTATATTTGGGTTTGTTTTAAAAGTGCAGTTTTAAAAATTAAATCAACCAAAAATTTGCCAGACCTTTTAAATGTGGTCCCCACTACATTTTTGAAGTTGTGATTCCAAGGCTGAGAATGTTTTCCTGGGGAAGGAGAGTTCATCTTGAAAGGGAACAAGGTGAGGTTCCATATGGCTGTGCCCAGGCAGGGGGCCGATGGGACAAGCCCAGTTCCACAGGCACCTCCTCTCCCTATGCCCTGCTCCTCACTCCCCGAGAGCTACTCCCCACGAATCCCTTATACCTGGGAGACTCCCGGTCCTATTCAGGTGATCGCTGCGCCCCGGGCAGGGGCCAGAGCCACTGGTGTGGTCCACACTCGTGTGGGAGGAACACAGGGCTGAGGTTGCACGAGTTGGCTGAGGCCACAGATCAGGAAAACAGGAGGAGGCACAAAACCAGGTCTTGAGTCCAGAGCTACTAACTCAGCATCTTGGGACTTCTCCAACATTACCTTTCTATGTTATACTCTTAATTTTTAGCCCTCTGAATTTATAATCCTGCCAACATTTGGCTACAGTGCGCCACTCTCTTGCTTGTTTTAGCATCAGGGCTGATTTTGGAAACCTATGAAACCGAATCAGTCCCAAGGAATTTATCCTGCTGCTCTGGAATGTGCTATGTTCCATTTTCTCATTTTGCACTACTCAAACCCCTCTGCAAATAAAAAGACTGGACTTGGCTTCCAGTTGGCAACCCCACTCCTGGTTTGTCTCCGTTACTGACTGGGACCAAGAATATGTGAGCTGCAAACAGACCCAAGTGAGTGGAATAGTTCAAGTCCTTTGTCCACTGCAGACCCTCATCGTGGACTCAGGGTCCCAGGCCAGGCTGACCTGACACTTAGGGATTCCAGGCATCAGTGTCCTCACTCGGGAGACAGGGTCCACAATTCAGGTTCTGTGGTTCCAGGGAGAGTTGGTTCTTTTACTTTCAAAGCAAGAATATCTGGGAAAGTCTTCTCTAGACTGGAGAACGGTTTCTCTCTCACCTGGTGCCTGGCCGTCCAGGAGTCACAGTGACCAGCAGCGGCCTCCAGGGAAGATACCTTCTCCCCATGAGCATTCTCATGAATGTGAAGTGTGATTTGACAAGTGACCTCTGGGGTCTGTTCTGCGCCTGGGACTCTGTTCCTACAGGCACTGTGAGGGACGCCTATGGCAGAGGGTGGGAAGCCTGCTGTGTCCCCGCAGGAGCCCCCAATACTAACACACAGCCTGTTCTCACTGTGGGACCCTCTACTGGGGCACTTTCTCTGGCTACCAGAGTTCTAGAGTAGATGGGATGTTTCAGGGACTTAACTTCCTCTAAAATACCGCCTATTGGCAGTGTTGGAGGATCAATATCCCATCTTCCTTTCCCTCAGATGATGGGGCCAGGTGTGCTATACCCAGTCTCAGAACCTTTCCCAGCCCCTACCTTTCCAATGCATCCTGGGACCACCTCCTGAATAAAACCTTTATTCTCAAGTCCTTGGCCCGAATCTGCTTTAGGGGAGCCCAGGCTAAGCAGGAAGTCTTGTGAGACTGGAAGAGAACCTTAAAGATGGAGAATAGTCAGAGGGTGGCAAGCAGGTGGGTTCAGCAAAGTAACAGCCTGAGAGAGCAGCCAGGAACCAACAGGGTTCACACACAGTGGGACAGAGACATTAGAAATCTAGCAGACATAACAGAGGTGATGGCACTCTGACCAGGACAACTTCTGGTGACATCCAAGATGGACTAAATTGGGGAAATATAGGAAGGCCTATTAGAATAGAAACCTAATAAAGTCCTGTGTAAGATAGCAAGGACTAGCTAAAGAGACTTCCAGGGAGTGCAGTGTGGGTCATGGGGAATGGCTTTCCTGTGGGGACACCAGGCTAACACACCTCTCCCCACAGGTCACACTCAGTGCCAGCAGCAAAGAAGTTTGTTGATGCTCTGTCCCCTTGACACTGTATCAGAGGAATAGGATCCCAGGTCCTTGTCATCTCCCAACAACCCATAGTCTTATCTAACCATTACGTGACCAATAGACCAATGGAACTGAAAGACAGCCTACAAAATCCTTGCCCCACAACCTCAACCCCAGCTGTCAATAAAACAACAGCTATAAGAGGGAAAGTCTAAGAAACTGTCACAGCCTAGAGCCACTGAATGAGATAGGACATTATAGTCCTGTATTCTAGGTGGGACCCTGGCACAGATAGGGACAGTGGGGGAAATCAACAAAACTTAAATAGAAACTGTAGTTCTAATTACAGAATCTACAGATGTAGTTACTTTTGTTACAGAGTTTAGTTAATAATAAGGACACCAGAGAAGTGCATGGGGTCCCAGAAGTGCATCGTACCAAGATAGGACTATACACAAAGGTTGTAGTCAGGATTTGCAAGGGAATGGTATTTACCCCAAAAGTCAGATGCAGAGAAGTGCAAGAGATGTAGCCACTAGAGACACTAAGATCCCAATGTTCTGCACAAGTCAAGCCAGTGGGCCTAGAGCCCAAGGCAATGTGCTCCATGAGTCCAGCCAGTGAACTAGAGCCAACGGCATCATCACGCTTGCCCATACTAAGCATCTGCACCAGGAAGGCCCAAAGGCCAGTGGTGAAGTCTAGAAATCCTGAGCCAGTGGGGTGAAGGATTGGGGCCACCAGGCTGAGGGATCTGCACTGGAACCAGGAAGTGACACTCTCAGCAGAGGTCAGAGTTCCCCGCATGAGAACAGCAGCCATTCCCAGCGAGCACCCCAGCTCCTCCTACAACGAGTGAACAGTCAAGTTTGCATCAGGAAAAACCTCACAACAGGTTTCTCCAAGAAAACCAGCACCCCAAGATCTTGCCCTCCAGTTCTCTTTTTATGCTGTTGGCAACAATCCCCAGGTGGGTCTTCACGCCCAGCCACTCATTCATCCCAAGCTAACCATTAGTTAACCCACCACAACTAGGGAGAGCTGACTGCACAGTATACTGACTTTCTGTGAAACTTTAAATTTAAAGCAAAACTAAAATTAAAATTATAACAGAAAAACTAGGGCAAAAGACATTTAAAGCGAAAGAGGAAAACAGTTCTGGAAGGAAGCAAAGTCTACCTCAGAAGAGCCTTCATTCTTCCCAAACCTGGAAAGAGCAGAAAACTGGTTTACCTTCAGAGCTCATTTTCTGGGCTCACCCTCAGCCTCAGTAGTTCTGGCAAGGCTGGCAGCACCCTGTGGAGCCTTTGGGAGAGTTTCTCATCACCAGCCCATCTGCTTAGTGGCACCTTTGACCACACAGCCTCCTCCCAGGCCTGTACTGTATTGCTGCCACCGTAGGAGCATTTAGACCCTGGGAGTTGGCAGCTGCTACAAATCAAGACTCTTTTCCTCTGAAAGGCTGGTTTACTAGCAGCAGCTGCTTAGTCTATGCCATCTGAATTAGTGCTTAACGTGTCCTCCTTGCTTTGTACACTGACAGTCCATGTCTCTGCTTCTAGAACAGGTAACGTGAGGCCCTCTAGCCTCAAGGTGAACAGATAAGGTTCTACCTGCTGTATCACCAAAACCACAGGAGCCAAAGCCCCCATCCAGGACACAACATGAAGAAGTTGCTGGATAGCACCCATTCTTGAAAGGATATGGAACTAAAGGACGTCCTTTGTGAAGCCAAGTCCAACTGCACATCCCTATATCCTGCTGGGTGGTTGAGAGAGTCGAGTCTTATCCTAGGAGACTGCTTGATGGCCAGGGGGACCTTACTAGACATTGCTGCTCTCAAGTGAGTTGGAGAAGCACAGATCAAACCGAAAAGCATATTTCTCTGGATACAGGACCTCTCAGTCCTCAACATGCCTGACACATTGGGATGCCTGGGACAGGAGGGAGGGGTGTCAGCTCCAGACCCCTGTATTGCTGTAATGAGATACATAAGTCTGGCTCCTTATAAGGAAGAGTGTTTGTGCAGTTCACTGTTCTGGAAGCTGAAGTCCAAACAGCACAGTGCCAAGTCTGATAAGGACCCTGATTGTGTCACTCACTGGGGACAGCTTTACTGTGACAGCAGTCACATAAGGAAAGATCACACTGCGGAACAGGGGCCCAGAGCGAGGAAGGGTTAGTCCTCAACCTCCCACTAAACCCACCTTGTAGAGATCACACCCCGGACCAAGTCCCAAGCCCCACACAAGGGTAGTGATCCGTTCCCATACCATCATAGCAGCCAGACCTCCACAGCAGGCACATTGTGTGCTGCACTATAGACCACCAGGGGAAAGACATCACTCCAGCCGGTTCTGAAACTGGGGGACTCCCAGGCCTGCCTCTGTTTGTCCTTTCTCTAGGCCTGGAGTCAAAGAGAGGAGCAGGAGGGAAGGTCGTAGCACATACTAGGTCTGGAATTTGGCCCACTGGCCAATTTCAGCTTCCCAGAAGCCAGAACCCACCCAGGAAGCAGTTTGCTATTATCAGCGCTGACGGCAAATATTTATGCTGTTCTTATCTATTGTGTGGCCTTGTTTACCTGCCTGGTCTATGGCTTGTGAAGCTGAGACAAGTGTGAAACAGTGCAGTGTGGAAACAGCTGTCCTTCCTGGTCCTGCCTTCTCCACATTTGAATTTTAGACCTTCTGAAATGTCTTTTAGATAGTTTGCCTTGGACGAAGAAATAATAATGCTTTATATTTTTATGTATAATATTTTTATTTTTTGATAATTGTTTTTGCAGCTCATATCATTTTGTCATCAAAATGTCTTGGGATTTAACTAAGTAGTAAAGTGTTTGGTCCTGAGTTCCGTCTCCAAAAATAAGAACAAGAAGTAGTGAAGGAAGGAAGGAAGGAAGGAAGGAAGGAAGGAAGGAAGGAAGGAAGGAAGGAA
>PVIC010057431.1:0-10644 GCA_004025085.1 Thryonomys swinderianus
GGACAAATGTGGACTCTTGCACCCTAGCTGAACAACTCCAGCCTAGGACAACGTGGCTCCCTTCCTGGGATATATGTGGGGCACCCAACAGACCAGGGGACTCTTCTCCCCTTAGGGAAACGTTTCTGAGACAGGGTCTCACTATACTGTTCAGGCCTGCCTCGTTGTCACTATGGAGACCAAGATGGCCTTTGGGCTGTTTCCAAGACTATAAACAAGATAGCCTCAAACTCACGGTGATTCTCCTGCCCCAGCTTCCCAGAGTGCTGGCGGAACAAAGCCAGGGTTGATGGATAGGGCTTGAAGCACTATGGAACTCTACGGTTTTGTGCAGCATCACTTTTTAGCACGAATAACTCCTGGGAAGCCTTCTGGCCAGGCGACAGGGAGAGGACTGGCAGGGGAAGATGAGTCTGCCCTGCCTCTCCCTGGGCGTCAGGCTGCACAGCAAGGCGATGGTCCCACTGCTTGGGAGGGAGGGAGGTGCAAGGACGTAGGGCTGTGCTTGTCCCAGGGCTCCGCCCCAGTCCTGGCTGGACCAGGATCCCAAGGGCTCCTTGAATTTCCCAGGTGATTTGGTCAATGCCTGTCTGCTCCGCCCACCCGTGGGGACCAGCAACTTCTCCAAACAAAGGGCTTGGCTTTTGGTCAAAACAGAGAGGGTTGGGCCGGAGGGTTAGCTCAGTGGTTGCGGTGCCTGCCTCGCAAGCGCAAGGTCCTGAGTTCGATCCTGGTAACCATATACAATGCTGGGCGTGGAGACTCACGCCCAACACCAATCAATACCACATACCACAGTGCTGGGCATGGTGGCTCACGCCTATAATCCCAGCACTTGGGAGGCAGAGACAGGATTGCTGAGTTCGAGGCTTGCCTGGGCTACATAGTGAGCTCAGGGCCAGCCTGAACTACAAAGGGAGACCCTGTCTGAAAAAAAAAAAAAAAAAAAAACAGAGAGGGTTAAGGTGGAGGCAGAGAGAAACCCTGCTCTTTGTCCCCCACTTTGCCGTGATCCCTGGAGTCCAGGAAACCAGGTGCTTGGTGAAAGCAGTGGTGCTATCCCCCTTCCCCCTGGGCTTTCAGGCCATACTTCCAGGAGGAGCGCGGGCTGGCGTGCACAGCTGTGACGGGCAGACAGTCCTCGCCAGCACAGGCATTCAGAGACCCTTGTTGAAGTAGACACAGGGCACGTGTTCTCCACCTTTGGCCTTGATGGTGTCCTGGAGCTCTCGTTCCAGACAGGAGACTGGCAGTGCACTGAACAGAGGGAGGAGGGTTCTGGGTGTGGCACCTGGGCGAGCAGTAAGGTACCCGCAGAAGGGCGGCTCCAAGCGTCACCTCAAGGAGCCCTCCTGACCCCCCTGCCGCGACTTTTACTGCCTGGGCTGTGCACAGCCCTGTCCTCTCCCCCTCTGCCTCCTCCTTCCTACAGGGTCTCGGCTAGAATTTGTCTTCTCCGCAAGATGATGAGCAGGGTGCACAGAACACACACAGATGTCTAGCAGAGGACTCTAAGCCAAGCGCCAGAGCAGGGCGGCTGGCACCCTCCTGGCACACACCCAAGCACCGCTGTTCCTGAAGCCAGCTAGCTCCCGCCACGGTCTGACGTCCCGGCCCTCTCCACGGTCCCTCCCAGCCCTCCTGGAACACGCGAGGGGAGTGGAGGGCCTCGGTCGTCGCCCTGAGACCAAGAGCTAGACCGGGGTTCCGACTCAGCCGTCAGGCTCAGGTCCAGCCTGGAGACGCCTCCGCCCCCGCGGGCACCAGACCGCTCCTGACCCCAAGCACAGGCAGCTCTTGCTCGCTGACGCCCCACCTCACTCCTCTTCCTAATCTCTATGCCCCTGGGCAATCTGGCTGGTAAAGGTGAAGGGGCCCACAGTGCTGCCGGTGCTGCCCGGCCCCACGGAGGGTCAGGGCGCAGTGGCAGTGCAGTCAGCGAAGAAAGGAGACAAACGGGCAATACCATGTCTGTGGGAAGAGCCCACACGCCACTGGCACCATGAAGAGAAGGCTGTGAGGAAGGAAAACGGAGCCAGTAATTAGGTCCCTGTCCCTTCACCCTGCCCACCCTCAGCCGGCTTCCCAGGAGTCCCCAGCTGCTCCACCCCGCCTTCGCCACAGGTACCAGGAAGCCCACGCTGGTGTCGTCACCCCTCACCCCACTGCATGCCGGTGCCCCCGCGGAGGAGGAAGACGATGTGATGGGGTGTGAGAAGTGGGCACCAGGACTGCTGGGCCCAGCGCGCTGGGGGGAGGCACTGTTGTCATCAGCCCCAGGGCGCCGTAAAGCACCACGAACGGTAGACTGCGGCCTCCTAAGGGGCTGACTCGGGTCTGCCCGTGCCAGGCGGGGATGCCCTCAGCCCCAGCCCAGCCAGCAGGCCTCACCTCTCATCCCACGCAGGCCTGTGCGCAGAGTCTCTGGTCTGCTGCCCTCGAGGAGGAGGGAGAGGGCTCCAGGCAGACCACAGGCGTCCCGAGCCAGGGAGGGAGCACAAGGCTCCAACGCGGGCGGCACAGCAGGCAGACCTGGGGACCCACCCAGCCCCACGCCCAGGACCCAGGAGCCCAGTACTCACAAGCACCCCGACAGCGCGACCTGCAATGGCGCGTGCAGCACCTTGGCTTTCTGCACAAAAGCAGTAACAGAGCCCCACATGGCCTCGGTCACCCTGAGGTGAACCCACACTCCCCGCCAAGGACTGGCTGGCTTGGAGCGGTGGCGGCTCGCGCCCCGGCCCTGGAGCGAAGCGGGGCAGGTGGCCACTGGGGACTGGGCTCCGCCTGGGGGTGGCGGAGGCCGGAGGCTGGAGGGCAGGAGGGGAGGGTCTGGCGCAGGGAGGTGTGCACAGAACCGCACTGACCTTCATGAAGTGCAGTTTCTCCAGCCTTTCCATGATGACTGGCAGCAGGACTGGAAGAGAGCAGGGCAGATGCTGCGGGAGGCCCCGGGCCCCACCCTCGTGCCCCAGGACCTCCAGACAATACCCAGCAGAGAGGGACAGAGACCGCAGCAGCCACCCACTGCACCCCGAGGTTCACCCCACCTGCCACTGGGCCCCAACTTAAAACAGCTTGCGAGGGGCCACAGACACATGGATCTGCTGCGCAGTAAGCAATGAGGGTGACGATGTGGTCTGCACTGCCCTCTGCCCAGTGCCCGCACCCCTGCTCATCGGTGCCAATATGTAATGACTGCCAGTTAAAAGAAAATTACTTGGGCCAGAGATTTGGCTCAGTGGTTCCAGCGCCTGCCTCGCAAGTGCAAGGTCCCTGGTTCAATCCCCGGTAACCACATATAATACTGGGTGTGATACACCCACTGGCCATCAGTATCTCATACCACAATGCCGGGCTTGGTGGCTTAAGCCTGTAATCCCAGCACCCGGGAGGCAGAGGCAGGAGGATTGCTGAGTTCAAAGCTTGCCTGGGCTACATAGTGAGCTCAGGGCCAGCCTGAACTACAAAACGAGACCCTGTCTCAAAAAACAAAAAACAAGGGCCGGAGGGTTAGCTCAGTGGTTCCGGCGCCTTCCTTGCAAGCGCAAGGTCCTGAGTTCAATCCCCGGTAGCCACATACAATGCTGGACGTAGAGACTCACGCCCACCAGCAATCAACACCACATACCACAGTGCCGGGCGTGGTGGCTCATGCCTGTCATCCCAGCACTCGGGAGGCAGAGACAGGAGGATTGCTGAGTTCAAACTTGCCTGGGCTACATAGTGAGCTCAGGGCCAGCCTGAACTACAAAGCGAGACCCTATCTCAAAAAAAAAAGAAAGAAAATTACTTTTCCCCAGTCTCTGACGAACCGACGTCTGGAAACAGTGTTGTTCTCCTGGGCTTGCAGCCTCCGTACAAAGTTGGAGAAGCCTGGCTCTGAAGGCGGGGTCCCACCACCCACCCGTGTGCTCCAGAGGCCCCCAGGAAGAGAGGGCTCCCCCTCTTACTCATGCCAGGAGCTGCCATGGCGATCCGGGAAATAACCACTTGGGTGATGCCTACGACTGCAGCTCTCTGAGGGCAGAAAACAGTGGTGGTCAGGAACAACTTATCCAGAGCAAACGGGCTGCACAGAGGGCTGGGGCAAGGTACAGGCCAAGTCTAAGTGACCTCTGGAACCAGAAACAGTGGCAGGAAGTGAGAAGCCAGCGTGGGCTTCTCTGTAATCCTCCACTCTGGGAAGCTAAGGCAGGAGGATCATGAGTTCAAACCTAGCCTAGGCAACTTTGTGACTTAGTGAGACCCTGTCTCAAAATAATTCCATCACTCTGGGACGCCGAGAGAGGAGGGTCACAGTCGGACCAGCTTAGTGAGACACTGTCTAAAATACAAAATGAAAGCAGGCCTGGGGCTGTCACTCAGTGCGAAGGGCCTGGGTACAGTGTCCGGCATCACAAAAACAAACAGTAAGAAGGTCTGGGGATCCAGCTTGGTGCGAGGCCTGGGTCCAATCTTCAGTAGTGAACAGGATGAGAGGCCTGTTCTCAGCAGAGAGGCCAGGGAGACTGGACGGGACGAGGACGGAGTCAGGGAGGAGCCCCTTGATCCTCCTCGGCACAGCACGCAGGCCGCTTCGAGCCCGGAGGAGACAGGTGCGGGCAGCAGCTCCCTCCCTCGCGCCACTGCAGAGGGCGGCCCTGCTCACCTGCGAGCGGCCGACCTCAGTCCCGTTCCTGTCCTTCACGGAGATGCCCTGGATGAGCTCCCTAGACAGAGACGGGCTCGCTGAGCCTGGGGAGGGGCACAGGAGCCAGCCGGGCCAGGGCGCCCAGGCTGGGGAAGCGCCCGCAGCCTGGCCCTCGGAACCTCCTCCTCACTCCGTAAACGGGCTCTCAGAAGTGGTGTGGGCACAGGCTAACGGAGCAGGCCCTGGGCCCACATTCCCTCAGGGACTCCTGCAGCCCAAGGCAGGAGTGTGACCTGAGCAGTCCTTGGCCTTTCTAAAGCCTCAGTTCCCTCATCTGCAGAATGGATAACCTCGGCACCCACCGCGGGGATGGGCGAGGACCACGTGAGACAGCGCCTGAGGAATGCTCAGTCCAACCCTGGCAGAGGCCTCGCCCAGACAGGGGTGCACAGGCTGCTCTCCTCAGGCCAGTTCCTGCTAAGTGAGGCCAGTAGCAGGGCGGCTTCAGTCATCGCTGGGGAGCGAAGAGAAGAGCAGCAGTGGGCGGGCTGCGCCCCACGGAGACCTTCCTCCGAGGGCTGCCGAGTCCACCTCCCTCTGCAAAGTCTGGCTCCCGGGTCCAGTGACAACGACAAAGGCGGCGACACCAGCTGCCGCTCACACGGCCCCGCTGTGCGCAGGTGCTGCACGTACTTCGTCCTCAAAGCCTCAGGCAAAGGAGCCCGGACCTACACACTGAGCTGGGAGCGGAAGCGGCTGGGTCAGCTGAGTGACCCCCACCTGCAAGGGCTGCTGGGTTCCAGCCCCAGCACTGTAGAAAAAATATGCAAAACTCAAACAAAACTAAGTTTCTCCCCCCACCATTTCTACTGAAAAGATTAGAGGTAGGTGCCTGGAGAATGTATGTCTACTCCCTGGCTTCCTTCAAAGCTTCCTGGTTCTAAGGCTCAGCTTCCGGTGGCTTGCTCTGCCGAAACTCATTGCGAATGCCAGCCCAGGCCTCTGGGAGCGGCCAAAGCCACAACTCTACCACAGCTGCAGCTGAAAGGCCAGGATCTAAGCAGGTGTGGCTCACATGCCTGTGATCCCTGCACCTGGCAGGCCGAGGCAGGAGAATCACTGTGAGTTCCAGGCCAGCCTGGGCTGCACAGCGACACCCTGTCTCAAAAAACAACAATAAAGATAGGATCTAGAACTGCAGCCCGTGGGTCTACACTCCCTCTCTTCTACCACACAGGAAGGGAAGGGGTGCCCATGGCCCTGAACGCCGCCTAACCTGACACCCGCAGGGGCTCCAGCCCTCGGGACCCTTGGGAGGCTTGGCCTAGGGGCCCCGTCCATGCCCTGCTGCTCCCTTCCCCACTGCACTGTGGTGAGGGGGTGGGGCACTCTGTACTCACTGCTGACGCATCATTGGGATGTTGACACAGTTGGCCGCAGCCACGGCAGCGAAGGGCACCCAGCGGCACACCAAGGGAGGAGCTCTCTGTTGGGGACGTGACAACAGAAGTACTCAGCTGGGGGTGGCGGGGGCTTCAGAAAAATGAGGCCTCACTACTGCCACACATCCACTCTGTCCGGGACCCTGGACTCCAGCAAAAACCCAGGAAGGAAAAAGCTGGGGCAGCCCCAAGGTCTTCCCTAGGATTCTGCTGCCCCCCAGTGGTCACCGTGCCCATCGCTGCCCCAGACCACACCTTTGTCCACATGTTCAAGCCCACAGCAGTAGCCACTGCGGTGGTTGTGGCTGTGAGGTAGGAGAAGGCCATCTGCCTAGGGGAGGAGAGGGTGGGTGAAGGCTGAGACGGCGGGAGGAGGACCCTCACTGCCCCAGCCGGCTGGCCCGCTTGGCCTTTCTCAGTATTTTAAACATGCCCAAGTCTCTTTGGCACCCAAACTGCACAGTGAGGCCCCCACACCCCTCAGATGCCTCCCTGGCTCCGGCACGGCTACACTCATAGCTCTCAGAACTCAGCTGATGCATCATCTCTGCCGAGAGGACGTCCTACTCTCCTGTCTGGGGCGGCTGTCCTTAGTCTGACATAGTGCGCGTGTCTCCCAGGAAGACCTTCTGCTCCCTCAGAGACCACAAGGCCTTGCTCACAGGCAGGGCAGTCTCTAGAACGCCACCTGGCACGGTGTGCACACACAGGGTGGGTGGATGCGTGATGCTTGGACATCCCCCTCATCAGCCACAGAAAACACTCTGAGCCCTGGAAAAGCGTCATCCCGTTCCCAGCGTGGGCCCTGCCCAGGGAAGACCGGGCCTCCTACCTGAGCGACGTGGGGGATGCCGCGTTCCGGTTGGTGTAGTTGACCAAGGCATTGAAGGACTGGTTAACCCACTGCCAGAAGACCACCGCTGGTACAGTCCTGCCGGGGAGGAGCGAAGGCGTGGAGCCCGCACTCGTGGCACCCACACCGCCTGAGCACCCACTGCACTCTGCACGCCAGCCTCAGGACCCACAGGCTGAGCCCTCCACAGAGAAGCACCCCGAGGCTCTGCTGAGATCGCTGCCTCCTCGGGACCTTCCCGGTGTCCCCTGCCCTGTCCCCACACCCCAGACCCTGCCCCGAGCTGCCGCTTACTTCCGGCTGTTACTGTCACTGACTGGCAGCCTGGGGCTGAGGCCCAGAGAAGTTTCCCTAGCATGCAAGAGGCCGAGGCGCGGACTGCAGCGCTGGGGAGGAAGCTGGCTGCCCGCCCAGCAGGCCCAGGCAGCCGCACGGCCGCCGCTCAGCTCCGCACCGCTCGCAGGGCGCACCTGTGGAAGTGCAGCATGAAGCCTGTGATGATCATGCCGCCGGGGACCTGGAAGGACATCCGCCCGATGACATTCATCCTCTCCCCGGTGTCGGGGTGGAAAGCCGAGTCATACAGCTTCTTCGCGTACAGCAGCTGCTCCACCGGGGTTCCTGGGGGCACGACCCCCAGCCTGCAGGAGTGACCAGGGTGGCGGGCTCCTGTCTCTTCCCTCCTGAGGTCCCTCACTCAGGCTCCTCTTCCCTGGGCCGTCCTGTCCAGGTCACGGAGCGCCCTGGGGCTGCCCTGGACCACGCACCTGCTCTGCTGCACTATCTCCTTGGCCCGGTCCAGCTCCCGCTCTGTCACCAGGATGGTGCGGGGGTCTGTGATGTTCAAGAAGTGCTTCAAGCGCCCCAGGAAGGTGTGCTGGTCCCAGCGGGGGGCGTCGATGTCAAAGCCAGACAGGTCAGCCTCCATCCTGCTCGCCCACTGCTGGCTGCAGGGACAGAGGACAAAGGAGAGCGCCCATGGCACAGCCACCCCAGAGGTCCTGATCGCCTGCTCCGTCCGGCCCCGTCCAGCCCCTGTACACAGGCAGCAGGCGGAGCGACGATGGGAAGCAGCGGGGAAAGGGGTGAGATGGTACCAGGCCTTCCGGAGCTGAGTCGGCTGGGGGACCACAGCCCGCCGCGGAGAGCAACTCAGGGAGACAGACAGTGGCCTCTGGAATCTACCCAGACTCAAGTTCCTCACAAGGCTGCCCCCCAGGCCACCCAGCAAGGGGAGCCCGGCCCTCCAGGCTCTGTGCCTCAACCAAAGGGGTGAGGGGACGGGAGGGTTCAGAGCTAGTGCCTCCCGTGGGCCAGGCTGCTGCTCAGCCCAACTCCAGAGCAGAGGGACAGCATCCTGGCGCTAAGGGACGGGACAGGGTGTAGCTCAGGAGCAGAGCAAGGCCTGGCAGGGGGAGCAAAAAGAGAAGTCTGAAACCAAAAGACAACAGGGGAGGCAAGAAAAAGGACACCGAGGAAGTGTTAGCTGTGACACCTAAGCGCTAGCAGACAGAATGGCACACAGCCCAGTCCCCAGCACCAGCGCCATCCGGCTCAGGGCTTTGTACTAGGGACTTGTGGCCTGCTCCAGCAGGAGCAGGCCAGGCTGCAGAGAGGTAAAAACAGGCCATGCTGAAGAAGGGCGCCCCAATGGGACCTCTGTCCCCAACAAAGCTACCTTAGACCCTGCTGAATGATCCCCTGCTGAGGGACCATCACTGACAGGCCTGACCTACAAAACAGTGAAGGAAGTCTTCAGAGGGCCGGGGATTTAGCTCAGTGGTTCTGATGTCTGCCTGGCCAGCGCAAAGTCCCAGGTTCGTATTCCCAGTACTGCACAACACAGTGCCGGGTGTGGTGGGTCACTCTTGCACTCCCAGAACTCCCGAGGCAGAGGCAGGAGGATTGCTGTGAGCACAAGGCTAATGGCTACACAGTGAGCTCAGGGCCAGCCTGAACTGCAAAGTGAGACCCTGTCTCAAAAACCTAAAAAAAAAAAAAAAAAAGGAAAAAAGTCTTCAGAGAGGAAATTCTATAGGATAAGTCCTTAATTGATACCCAATAGACAAGGAGAGTATGGGGCTGGGGGTTTTAGCTCAGTGATTCCAGTGCCTGCCTCACAATACAAGGTCACAAGTTTAAACCTTGGTACCAAAAAACAAGTGTCAGAGACAGAATAAACGAAGGTGAAATAGATTCTTTTTCTTATTTTGGATTGTTAACAGTTAATGAATAAGTAAGAGCTTGCTTAAAATGTTAATAGCAACAGTGTTTAAGCCCAAGTTCATCCCTGGTACCTTAAAAAAAATAACAGTGTTTAGTAACTACAGCATATTTCTAAGCGGGACAAAGGACACCAGTGACATCCAGGTAGGGAGAACCAGGGCCTCCCTGTACAGGCCACTCTGCCCCCGCACCGCGGCCCAGGATGGCAGGAAGACCACAGACTCCAAGCCAGCCACAAAAACATTTTCAAAACAAGTATAACTGGGCCAGAGATTTAGCTCAGTGGTTCCGGCACCTGCCTTGCAAGCACAAGGTCCTGAGTTCCAGCCCCGGAAGCCACATGCAACAATGCTGGGTGTGGAGACTCACACCCACCAGCAATCAATACCACAGTGCCAGGCGTGGTGGCTCATGCCTGTCATTCCAGCACTCGGGAGGCAGAGACAGGAGGATTGCTGAATTCGAGGCTTGCCTGGGCTCCATAGTGAGCTGAGCTGAACTACAAAACGAGACCCTGTCTCAAAAAAAAAAAAAACAAGTATAACTGACATGTGAAATGAGGAGGGAAAACAGTCGTACATTTAAAAAAGCAGAGTTTTAAAATTCTTGCCTGAAATACGCAGGAAGTCATTAAAGGAATACTGGATGAGAAGAGAGAAAGCCTCGGCTGTATAATTAGGGAAAAGACCCTAGAACATCACGGGAATAAACAGGGTGTGGCAGGGCCTCACCAGACACAGGTAGGGAGCTGGGAGGGAACCCCAACAACCCGGGCGAGGGAGGGAAGAGTGCAAGGAACTGAGACGCATCTGGCATGGCCGACAGGCAGAGCCCGGGAAGAGCTGCCGCTGCCCGCTAGGCTGAGGCATGTGCACAGGCGCTGTGTGTCTGCCAGGGTCAGCGATGGGACAGGAAGCCGGCCTGACCCAGCCCAGCAGGGCAGAGCCCCGCCGCAGAGAAGCCACCCCTCTCCTTCAGAAAGGCTCACTCCGCCAGGCCCTGCGGCAGGCAGGCACCTGGACTTCCAGTACACTGGGAGGCTACGGCAGAAGGATCGCAAATTCAAACCCAGTCTGTGCAGCTTAGCAAGATCATGACTCAAAATTTAGAAATAAAATAAAGAAGTTTTAAAAAGATCCCGAATAAGTCATGCCACACACAATAATCTCCTTTTTGATTATGACTAACCAACTAGTGGTTCTGGGAGTTAGCTCAGTGGCGCCACACCTGCCTCCTAACAAGCACAAGGTCCTGAGTTCAATCTCAGTACAACAACAAAAAAAGATTAATCAGGGCCGGAGGGTTAGCTCAGTGGTTCCGGCGCCTGCCTCGCAAGCGTAAGGACCTGAGTTCGATCCCCGGTTACCACATATAATGCTGGGCGTGGTGGCTCACGCCTGTAATCCCAGCACTCGGGAGGCAAAGACAGGAGGATTGCTGAGTTCGCGGCGGCTTGCCTGGGCACCATAGTGAGCTCAGGGCCAGCCTGA
>PVIC010057432.1:0-10666 GCA_004025085.1 Thryonomys swinderianus
GGTATGTGGTACTGATTGCACTTGGCCGTGAGTCACCAAACCCAGCACTGTAATATGTGGCTACCAGATCGAATTTGGGATGTTGTGCTTACAAAGCAGATGCCAGAACCACTGAGCTAAATCCCCATCCCCTGTGGAGGGTTTTTATTTCATGAAAAAATATCACCCATAATGTGAAATAAGAATAATTCAAAATTATAGATTTGGTTTGATCCCTTTTCTAATCGATAATACATAAAGTTTTAAGGCTGAAAGGAAATCCACATAAAATATTAGTATTTTATTTTTGAACAGTAAAATTGATTTTTTTCTTTTATAATAGTCTGATTTCTGTATTTTTATTATTTATTTTCTTATTAAGAGAAAGTATACAGGGGCATATACCTTTAATCACTCTGGGAGGCTTAGTCAGGAGAATGCCAAGTTTGACCCTAACCTGGGCAGCTTAGTGACTTAGTCTCATCATATCTCAAAATGAAAAATCATTTAAAAAATTTAAAAGAGTTGGTAATGTAGCTCTATGTGAAGGTCTTGGGTTTCATCCTTAGTACCTTAATTTTTTTGGTGGGGTTTTTTTGTTTTTTTTTTGAGTCAGGGTCTCACTCTGTAATTCAGGCTGGCCCTGAGCTTACTATATAGCCCAGGCAAGCCTCGAACTCAGCAGTCCTCCTGCCTCTGCCTCCCGAGTGTTCGGATCACAGGCATGAGCCTGTAATCCACACCCAGCTACTTTAATTTTTTTTTTTTTTTTTTTTTGAGACAGGGTCTCGCTTTGTAGTTCAGGCTGGCCCTGAGCTCACTATGTAGCCCAGGCAAGCCTTGAACTCAGCAATCATCCTGTCTCTGCCTCCCAAGTACTGGGATTACAGGCGTGAGCCACCACACCCGACCCAGCTACTTTAATTTTTTTAAAAAAGAGAAAAGAGAAGGTATAGAGCCAGGTATGACAGCACATGGCTGTAATCTGAGCACTCAGGAGGCTGAGGCAGAAGGATCATCATAAAGTCAAGGGCAACCTGAGCAGCTTCATTGACTTCATGCAGCCCTGTCTTATAATAAAAAGTAAAAACCTGGTATGGTAGCATATGTATATAATCCCAACGCTCAGGAGGCTGAGGCAGGAGGATCATAATGAGTTCAAATATAGTAAGACCCTGTTTCAGAACAACAAAAAACAAAATTAAAAGAACTTGGGAATGCAGCTCAGTGTGAAGGCCTGGATTCAATCTCTAATACCGTCCACCCCCTAAAATAGGATATTTCACAGTTAGGGTTACCAGGTTTGGGGGTTCCAGAGTCTCTAGAGGTGGCGCCTAGGTTCTGTGTACTTCAGGCTGGCCTCTAACTTACAGACATCCTCCTTCCTCAGCCTCCTGAGTGCTGGGATTACAGGCGTGCAGCAGCCCATCAGCTAGAGACTAGAAGTTTTAATGACTGTGCCAGTCGGCCTGGCATTTAAAATGAAAAGGACATTGGGGGCTGGAGGGTTAGCTCAGTGGTTCCGGCACCTGCCTCGCAAGCACAAGGTCCTGAGTTAGATCCCCGGTAACCACATACAATGCTGGGCGTGGAGGCACGCCCACCAACCATCAACACCGCATACCACAGTGCCGGACGTGGTGGCTCATGCCTGTCATCCCAGCACTCGGGAGGCGGAGACAGGAGGATTGCTGAGTTCGCGGCGGCTTGCCTGGGCACCATAGTGAGCTCAGGGCCAGCCTGAACTACAAAGTGAGACCCTGTCTCAAAAGCAAAAAAAAAAAAAAAGAAAAGAAAAGGACATTGTTTCCTGAGCGTGATGGCACCGTCCATCAGAGTGTTTTCTCTTCATGCCTGTTTTGCTCTCTCACCAGACGTCATTGACAACTGTAAGCTGGTCACAGATGAATGTCGAAGAAAGGTAAGCACCGTGGCCGGGTGCAGTCCATCTCAGGCCGGACGGCCACCCCAGGGTTGTTCACACAAACACAGGTGTCGCCTTCTGTCGTGCTGGGAGTTGGACCGGGCCTCCTTGTGTCTAGGCAGGAGCTCGCTACACCTTCAGTCCTGCTTTGCTTTATTTTGAGACAGGATCTCAGCTTGGCTCCTGCTTCCGCCCCCCAAGCAGCAGGGTTTACGGATGGGGACCACGTCTTGCTGGCCGTCCTCCTTGTACTTTTAAGGAGAAATTAACAACAGTGCCTGTCTTGGTTACTTTGTTGTTGCTGGACACAGTACCCAACACCACAAGCTAAAGGAGGAGAGGCTTCCTTGGGCTCCTGGTGAGCAGAGGTTTTAGGCTGTTGTTGGCTGTCCCAGAGCGGGCAGCATGGCAGAGGACGCGTGCTTGTAGTGTGGCACAGAGGAGCAGTGATGCACATGCCCTCCTACAACCCCCCTCGCCCCCTCGGGCTTCCGTCCCGACACAGCTCCCACATCCAGAGGCCTCTGGCGACTGGCCCAGCGTCACACACCCAGGAGCACTGAGCTTTCAGGGGCGTCTAGACAGAAGCCCTAACACCAGCACCAGAACGACTATTGAAATGTCCTAGCGTGTTACCTTAACTGGAAAATGAGAACAAAAGTTCTTTAGCTTTATGGTTTTTGCTCCCTTAAGCTGACCAGAAGAGCACTTCCTCTGAGAGTACCTGATCGATCCACACTGTGAGTCTGCTGGTTTTCATACTCGTGTGAGAACTATAGTTGACTTGTGGTGACGCTCTGATGGAGTTCCAGGTAGATTTTGTAGGAATGTGTAATTATATGCAAACTAAGATCAGCAGAGTTCACTGCAGGGGGTGCATCGGCCCAGGGTATTCTTCACCCAGAAAGCAGTTTGTGGAAACAGCATTTGCGTTGTTTTGCTTTGTAACAAGACTGCAGCCTTCATAACAAAGTCTTGCTCCTCTCTAGTTACTGCAGCTGAAGGAGCGGTATTACGCCATTGAGGTGGACCCTGTGCTTACCGTGGAGGAGAAGTACCCTTACATGGTAGAGTGGTAAGTGTGGGAGCTGAAAAGCCTGCGCGTTCCTTACAGTTAAAACTGGCCAGCCGGGCACAGTGGCGCGCGCCTAGAATCCCTGCACTCTGGAGGCTGAGGCGGGAGGATCACTGAGCTCAAGGCCAGCATGAATTACAAAGTGAGGCCCAGCCTCAGAACAAAGCACAAACCTGACCTTCCTATGTGCATGGGTAAGATGTGGCTTCATGTGCCAAGAATACAAGGTTTTAATTGAACTCAGTCTGGCCCCTGTGCTGGCGCAGCTGTGGTGAGGATAGCTCGGTGTGGGCCGAGCTCCTTCGCACGGCTTTCCCAGCAGGCCCAGAATGGGCACCATGTCAGCTCTAGCGACCCAGCAGTGCCACCTTCCCTGAGGAGCAGCATGGCATGGTTGGTTGGCCACGGGCTACCACTCGCTCAGAGCACTCGCCTGGCACGTGGGCCTGGGCTCAACCCTTGGTCCTGTTTTAACAAAAAAGTTACCTGATTTGAGAAGCAGCAACTGTTGCTTTAGAATCTGAAGAG
This sequence comes from Thryonomys swinderianus, assembly GCA_004025085.1. NCBI lineage: Eukaryota > Metazoa > Chordata > Mammalia > Rodentia > Thryonomyidae > Thryonomys > Thryonomys swinderianus. The sequence goes on from PVIC010057432.1 coordinate 3,507, forward strand.
ACCAGGAGTACTTGTTTCATTATCCTGTTACTCACAGAGTACAGTTCATCTGTGTTTATGACACTGGGTTTGAGAAGAGACTTTCTCCCTCTGTTAGACATTACTTTCTTCTTTTGTTTCTTTTTTTTTGTGGAACTGGGGATCAGACTCAGGACCTTGCACTTGCCATGTGGGCAGCAGCACCACTGAGCTACATCCCTGGCCCCTTGTACCCTTCATTAGAAGCAGAATCGGACCTGGGTGAGGGGGGACACAACGGATACCCCAGCCCTGGCGAGGCTGAGGCAGGAGAATCACTGTGAGTTTGAGTCCCAGCTGGACTCCATAGCAAGACCCTGTCTCAAAAGAATCCCCCTCCCCCCGAAAAGCAGAACTGGAGCTAGATTTGAAAGGATCAAGATGGTCTCTGCATAATGAAAGACTCCAGGAATTGGAGAGACGTCTGGCCATGGAAAAAGCCTTCCTTGGAGAATGGGCTCAGCGACCGACAGGAAGCCGACAGGCTGAGAGGACAGTCCCGGGCAGTGTGGAGGGCGGGGCTCTCGGTGGCCGGGAGGCCGGCTGGGTCTCAGCGCTGCAGCGCAGGCTTGCACGGAGCTGGCGTCCCAGGCTCCACGGGCACCACCCCTCCTCCCCACAAAAGCATAACTGCAGCTTGGGAGCCCCAGTCAAGATGGAACGGGCCTGGTGCTGCCCAGGGCAGAGACCGCAGGTGGCCGGGACTGCCACACAACAGAAAGCACATCTCATCGGGAGGCACATGGAGATACACACCGGAAAGGACAAGGTTAAGACAGCAGGACTTAAGCCCCAGTGTGAGAGACACAAGTCTTTTTCTCCACGAATGCTTTGAAATAAAGCTAATTGTCTTCAGGGGCTGGAGATTTAGCTCAGTGGTTCTGGCACCTGCCTCGCAAGCGCAAGGTCCTGAGTTCAATCCTGGTAACCACATACTATGCTGGGCGTGGAGACTTATGCCCACCAGCCATCAATACCACACACCACAGTGCCGGGCGTGGTGGCTCACGCCTGTCATCCCAGCACTCGGGAGGCAGAGGCAGGAGGATTGCTGAGTTCGAGGCTTGCCTGGGCTACATAGTAAGCTCGGGGCCAGCCTGAGCTACAAAGCGAGACCCTGTCTCAAAAAAAAAAAAAAGCTAATTGTCTTCATTTATCTCTCCCTCTTTTGTCAAAACTCTAGGTACACAAAGTCACATGGTTTGCTCGTAGAGCAAGGTATACCAAAAGCTAAACTCAAGGAAATTGTGACAGAATCTGACGTTATGCTCAAGTAAGTTTTTTGAGGATTTTTTCTTATTGCCAACTATTGTTTATTGTTAAAAAGTTGCTGAACTCTGTTTTTATTAAAATAAGGTGTAACATTTCATTTTAAAAGTTCTAATGTATAGCACCTGTCACACTGGATACTGTTGAAGTCTGATGTGTTAGAGTGAGTGTAAGTGACAAGACCTTTAGGAGAAGCACGTGCTAATTTCTATTTCCTTTCTCCAGATTAAAAATTCAAGACTAACTTACAAATGTATGCAACCAAGACCGTTTTAAAATCCTTTAGCAAAATCTTTCAAAAGAACTATGAAAAGAATGCTTATAAATCAAATTGGAAAGGATATAAATTTATATATTGTTTATAAATTTACATAAATCTCCTGAATTCTGACTTCTTTGAAAACTTTCTGGGAAAGGTACATAGTTAAAATACTACAGTGCATGAGTCCCATCCGAAGCTTTATTTTCAGTACTGTGGCACACCACGAGTTACCATGACAGAGGCTGCGACGCCGGCCCCACGCTGCCGTGGGTTCCCTTGGGCTCTGCACCCCTGGCCCGGGGTCTGGCTGCTGCCCTGCTCCGTGGTAATCACGTCCGGAGAGAGAAATGTAAAACTGTCAGAAGAGTCCACGGCGTATTTCACTCATGTCCAGTGACGGCCTCGTTTCCCCCGCAGTGAAAGGGGGACAGATGCCCTTGACCTCTTGCGGGGGGAGTGGCCAGAAGCTCGGAGCGGGCGGGGGAGGCCCGCTCTGAACGTGTGCCCTGGAGCTTGCTGGCGTGTGCAGGCAAAGTGCGTCGCAAGCCGTCTGCTCTGTACTGTGACCCTGATGACAAGGACAGCAGAGTCAGCTGTGGTGGAGAGCCCTGGGCTAGAGGGAGCGCGGCTGCAGCAATGCCCTGCAGAGCCGTACTGCGAACTCAGGGGCTCAGGAGCCATAGTCGTAGGTAGAAATAGTTTGCTTTTTAGCTTCTACCCCTTGCTCTTTAACCATTAGTTGTTCTCTCCACTGGGCAGGGAAGGGTATGAGAATTTCTTCGATAAGCTCCAACAGCACAGCATCCCTGTGTTTATATTTTCGGCGGGTATCGGTGATGTCCTAGAGGAAGTTATTCGTCAAGCTGGAGTCTATCATCCAAATGTCAAAGTCGTGTCCAACTTCATGGATTTCGATGAAAATGTAAGAATATCAAGTCATTCCTCAATTCCTGTTTTCTGTTTTTTCATTGTAGTGCAGGGACTGAACCCCAGGCCTTTGCACTGAGCCACAGTCTCAACCTTTTTTTTTTTTTTTTTTTTTTTTTTTTGAGACAGGGTCTCGCTTTGTAGTTCAGGCTGGCTCTGAGCTCACTATGTAGCCCAGGCAAGCCTTGAACTCAGCAATCCTCCTGTCTCTGCCTCCTGAGTGCTGGGATTACAGGCGTGAGCCACCACACCCGGCACTGTGGTATACGGTATTGATTGTTGGTGGGCGTGAGTCTCCACGCCCAACATTGTATGTGGTTACCGGGGATCGAACTCAGGACCTTGCGCTTGTGAGGCAGGCACCGGAACCACCGAGCTAACCCTCCGGCCCTCAACCTTTTTTTTGAGTCAAGGTCTCACTTTGTGGTTCAGGCTGGGCCTGAGCTCACTGTATAGTCCAGGCGAGCCTGGAACTCAGCAATCCTCCTGTTTCTGCCTCCCGAGTGCTGGGATGACAGGTGTGAGCCACCACGCCTGGCACTGTGGTATGTGGTATTGATTGCTGGTGGGTGTGAGTCACCACATCCAGCATTGTATGTGGTTATGGGGATTGAACTCAGGGCCTTGCACTTGCGAGGCAGGCACAAGAACCACTGAGCTAAATCTCCGGCCCACCTTTTTTGGTTTTTGAGACAGGTTCTTACTGGATTGCCCAGGTTAACTTTGAACTTGTGATCCTGCTGCCTCAGCCTCCTGAGTATCTGGAGTTCCAGGCATGCACCACCACTCAACTCTCAGTGTTTCTAAAGTCTGAAGATACTTTAATCATGTAAATTCACTTATTTATTGTTTGAGACATGTCCATTTAAGAGGGTAAGCTGATAAGCCTGCCCTTATCATCTCTCAGGTTACTGTATCTGTAGCATTTTAAATGTAATACACCCTTCTTAAACTGTGGTACACACGTTAGAGACTAGTGTTAACACTTGTAAAGCGTCTCTTTGTGTCATTTAATGCAGCAGTTGTGAAGATCAAACAGTCACAGGTGGAAACTAATGTGGACAGGTTTTCCCAGTTAGGACAGCACTGTAGTGTGTGTGGGGATGGAGTCCTGTAGTCCTGGTGCCTGGGGGGCCGGAGGAGCAGGGAGACTTCAGGGTAGCCTGGGTGAGAGTGAGACCCTGTTTCCACAACAAGAGGATGATGTGTTGTGAAATTCATGAAATGAAATATTTTGGTTAAGAACCAGAAAAATAAAAGTTGTATTCTCAGTTCACTGTGTTTTTCCATTTAGAGTCACTGCAGAGTAAATTATTTCTGGAGGCCTTCCTGCCTACTATAAATATGATTGATTTAAGTGCTTTGTAAACTTTTTTCTTTGAGAAAGGTCTCACTGTGTGATACAGGCTTTACTTGAAGTCACTATGCAGCACACATTGGCCTTGAACTCAGGACAGTCCTCCTGCCTCAGCCTCCCAAGTACGGGATGACAGGCATGCACCACTGTGCCTGGCTGTAAATTATGATAAAATAATAGTGGCCTCTAGTATGCACTGTAAAACACGGAAGTCTTAACCAACAGTGCTTGCAGAACTCTTGTTTTAGAACATTTGTTTTTCCCAGGGGATACTCAAAGGATTTAAGGGTGAATTAATTCACGTATTCAACAAGCATGATGGCGCCTTGAAGAATACAGACTATTTCAACCAGCTTAAAGACAATAGCAACATAATCCTGCTGGGAGACTCCCAAGGAGACTTGCGAATGGCTGACGGGGTGGCCAACGTTGAGCATATTCTGAAGATTGGATATCTAAACGACAGAGTAAGTACATAGATCCAAATGTACTTTTCAGAAAAACGAGCCAAAAACTTTACAGGCAGCTTGTCCAATAGGCATGAGAGTCCTCTACCCACGCACCAGGCTCTGATCTGGGTGCTGAGCGGCCGGGTGTGTGCTGCGTGTGGGGCGGGGGCAGAGGCTGTGTCTCCAGGCACCGCCCCGGCCGGAGAGAGGCAGCCGCCCATGAGTCTTGCTGGAGCGTAGCGCGCCAGTCTTCCCCACACCTGGCTTGGCTTGGCCCAGCAGACCTAACGGAACAGTGCATTAATTCTGAAATCACTGCTCCTTCTCTGTGTTAATTTTCTTTCTCTTCTGTTTATTAGGTGGACGAGCTATTAGAAAAATACATGGACACCTATGACATCGTATTAGTGAAAGACGAGTCGCTGGAGGTGGCCAACTCCATTCTGCAGAAGATTCTGTAGCAGGCGTGTGGAAGGCCTGGGGCCCCGCCCTGCAGACTTGCTTATGGTGATGAAGCCCCCCCTGGGCACCGCCCAGGTGGTGTCCGGCCTGGTGCATCTGTCGCTGGCAATACACTCCTCATGTTTTTTAACCAACTTAAAAAAGAAATTTGCAGCCAGAGTTAGAAAAGTAACTCCCTACTTTTCCAAGGTGAATTTTGTAGTTTAATGTTATCACGCATATTTTGAGGAGTTTTTTTACAACAGGAAAGTTTGTAGAAATTTAAAGTGTTTTATGAAATGGTGAAATAATGTGCGTGATTTGAAGTATTTCTGCTTTTGTAATTTGTGTGGATTATGCCAACGTCATCACCCTCCCGAACCATCTTCTCCTGATTACTCTGGGCACAGTCGTATCCGCAGGAGACTGGCACGTAGGACTTGGAAAGTTGATGCTCACACGTCACTGATGATAACTGAAGTACAGCCTTTTTAATTCTGCCACCAAGACTGACCGACTTGGGCTGGCCCTGGCACACGCCTGTGGCCCTCGTGCTCAGGAGGTGGAGGCGGGAGGCTCAGGGGGCGCCAGGCCGGCGGGCCGCAGGGGCCAGTCTTGGCGCCCTCCCCCCACACAAGCTGTGCAGCAGGTGTGTGCTGAGCACCTGCCATGTTGTGTCCTCCGCCTCCTCCTCCTCCTGTGGGTTCTGACAGCGTCATCGTGGCTCTGTGGATCATACACTGTATATTCGAGCATAAAAGATATCTGTGGGAGGGGATTAATCTGCCCTTTAGAACATGCCAAGGCCTGTGAAAATTACTTCCCAGGTAACAACGTGAGGGCAAGCGCTCTGTTCTGAGTGCCACAAACAGACCTAGCTGGGGCTCGGGGGCTGAGCACTGCCCAGGACGGCTGGCCCTCCGTCGCACAGGGGACACTCCCTGCGCCTGTCGCACTTGCGCAGCCCACTCCGGGCCCTGCAGACCCCACAGCGGTGGCTGCTTGTTCATGGGCATTCGGTGCAGAACCGGGAGCTGAACCAGGGCCCTTGCAATGAACCATACCCCCAGCTCTTCTGTTTTTGTAGTTTGCAGGGCTGGGGATGAAACTCAGGTCCTTGCCCTTGCCAGGCAGGCAAGGTGCCATTGCTGCATCCTCAGCCCTGGCTCACGCCTGGAGCAGGGTCCACAGCTGGAGCGCCCTGGGGTCAGGGCCTCTGGTCATGCCGACGGAAGAGCGCTGCAAGCGCTGCGGGCAGCGGAGGGCCCTGCAGTGCTGCGCATGCCCTCAGGCTCGGCCTCTCGGGACGCCGGTCTGCCGCCTGGGGGAGCCCCTGAGCGAGCGACATGGGAGACACAAGTACTCAGGCCAGGTGTCAGACCGGTCGCCAGAGCCTTGCAAGCAAGACATGGAGTGCGGGTCGGTCGTCAGCCCACCGGGCAAAGCAGGTGCACCAGGAGGACAGGTCGGTCTCGGGACAGAGTGAGCTGCACTGACCGGGACAGGGCAGTGCTGTCCCCCAGGTGTTTGTCCTGATGTGCCCTCAGATGCGGGGACCGGTCTCCGCGGGCGTGAGCCCCAGCCGCTCCGGTGTCTGACTGCCAGGGTGACTCAAGGATCTTCTGCGCCCCAGTGAACGCTGCTCTTGTGCAGCAGCTACCGTGTTTGCCAAAGCACCTGCGCTCCCCAGTGGGGGAGCCTACAGTTTTCCGTGGGGAGGTGCCAGGCGCTGAACCTGGGCCTCGTCCGTGCAGGGCAGGTGCCCCAGACCTGAGCTGCGTGCTCTCTGGGACTGGGTTTTGAAGCAGGGCCTCACTGTCGCCCAGGCTGGCCTCAGACTAGTCCCTCTGCTTCAGCCTCCTGGGTGCTAGGATTACAGAGGGCACCACACCTGCCTGGCAGCACATTTTGTAAGTTTTCTGAGGTGAAGCAGTCTTGAGTGCTACAGTTTGGATTTAAAAAAAAAAAACAACAACAACAACTTCAGCTGGCCCTAAGCTCACTGTGCACTCCAGGGTAGCCTCAGACTCCTGCCTCTGGCTCCTGAGTGCTGGGATTACAGGCTGAGCCACTACACCTGGCTACAATTTGGATTTTTAAAAATCTGGGAAAAATCAGTCCTTGGTGACACCAGCTCATTCCAGAGTGATCTCCTAAGAAACGTACATCCCAGGGTGCATGTGACAGACCCCGAATGGAGACAGCGGAGCCTCTGAGCCTGGACAGCAGGGCTCTCTGGTGAACTCAAGGAGATTCAGCAACGAGAGGGCAAGTGACCCTAAGTGCCTAGCCCTGGACCTTCACGTCACTCCACGGTCTGCCCACCATGCCACCGTTCAGTCGGCCTAGTGTTTCCGTGCAGGGTTCCCAGCCCAAAGGGTTCAGGTGTCAGGGACCTGTGCTTTCAAAATCATCTGCTTGCACGGGGCACGCTGCC
>PVIC010057433.1:0-10677 GCA_004025085.1 Thryonomys swinderianus
GGTAATAAGGATTAAATCTTAACCTTGTGCATGCTAGGAAAGCACTCTACCACTGAGCTACACCCTGATCCTTTCTCTCTATTTTTCTTTTCAGACAGGGTCTTGCTAAATGCCTCAGGTAGGTCTTAAACATGCAATCCTCCTGCCTGAGACTCTCAAATAGCTTGATTACAGGAATGGTCCATACATAACACCTGCCTGTGTTTTATTTTTCAATGTAAAAATCCCAAGTGTGCAAGTAGATTTACCCGTATAAATGTGTACCTTTGTAACTATCACCCAGGTTGAGACAGAACTTTCATGGTCCTCCAGAAACAGTATTCTTCAGGATAAGTTCTCAGTCAGGCCTGCTCTGTTTTTCCAAAGCATTTTCTTTTTTTTTTCTTTTTTTTTTTTTTTAGACAGGGTCTTGCTTTGTAGTTCAGGCTGGCCCTAAACTCACTATGTAGCCCAGGCAAGCCTTGAACTCAGCAATCCTCCTGCCTCTGCCTCCCAAGTGCTGGGATGACAGGCGTGAGCCACCATGCCCGGCACTGTGGTATGTGGTATTGATTGCTGGTGGGCTTGAGTCACCAAGCCCAGCATTGTATGTGGTTACCGGGATCAAACTCAGGACCTTGTGCTTGCGAGGCAGGTGCTGGAACCACTGAGCTAAATCTCTGGCCCCGCATTTTTGTTTTTTTAAAGACATTTGTCTGACTGGTTCGTCGTTGTGCCCAAACAGCTAAAACAGTGTTGGCACCCAAGAAATATTTGTTGAATGAATGTTTGAAGCCATATTCGTTGGACTCGACTGCCTGTGCTTCCCCTCCAGTGTAGTCTGTAAGAGGAAGACAAACCCTGCTTGAGTCGCTGGGATCTGTAAAGCAGTGTTAAAAGCAGCCCTGGAAGTGGATTGTATCAACTGTGGGACGAGCATGGATTAGGCATATTGTAAGATAGTCTCTTCTGGGCAATGTTTTCCCAGGCAAGTTGAGCAGTTTGTCGTGGAGCTATAAGAAGACCACTCTGTTAATAGAGTCCTCTGTTGGGGCAGATGGAGCTGAAGATTGAACTTAGAGCCATGTGCATACAAGGAAAACACTACCCCGGAGCTACACCCCCAACAAGCCAGAGTCCTCTCTCGATTCTCAGCTCTGGCGTTTCTTTTTTTCTTATTCTTAGATTGTATTAGTGCGTGTTGTATTACGTGATGGTCGGAATGTTCTGGCTTTTCTAAGTGGTGACTCTCCTGACTCTGCTGCTCCTTCCCTCAATCTTGAGAACTGAGTTGTCTTCCTTGTTTTCCTCACATGTAACTAGCAGGTTCCAGCCGCTGTGTCCTGGCCATTTCTCCTCTTGTCCCAAATCTCTCCTTTCCTCCTCCACTGTTAGCCTTTCAGGGGGTCAACTAGTCTCCCACGTGCTACCCCATCTTCACCCTTTGCCTCTTGTGAAGTGTTTCCATTACTGTCTCTAAAATACCATCATGTCATTGTTGTGGTCAAATGTTCAGTGGTTCATGCAATATGAAAACAAGTCCAAACCCCTTAGCCTTGCATTCGAGGGCTCTGGGGCCCAGGTCCACCCACTAGGCTCAAAGGTTGCCACCACACTACAGCAGAACAACCAACCCCTCCATCACCAGACAGGCCCTCTACTCCCTGGCCCCTGGCCCTTTGCTCTGTCGTTAGGTCCTGGAAGTAAGTACTAGAAGGACCTCTGTGAAATCAGCTAAGTCTGACTTCATTTTACAGAAGAAGAAACTGAGGCCCCTAGAGATGAAGTAACTGATCCTTACTACTAATCAAAGATCGAGTGTGACTGATGAAAAAGGATCTTGGGGCAGCTTTGAGTGCAACACTATCAGCTGGGTCTTTTCTACACAAAGGGGACGATCCTTTGAGTAACCCTCCCATCCCTAACTCTGTGGGCCTTGAGAACCAATCCCACTGCCTCCATGAAGCCTTCTGCATGACCCGAGTTGGGAGTCTCAACTTTCAAGGCAATGAATCAGCTTTTCTGATCTTCAGGTAACTGATATTTACCTGGGAGTCCTCTCTTCCTCACCACACTGCACCAGCACACACGCAGGCACACATGTGCGTGCGCGCGCGTGCGCGCGCACACACACACACACACACACACACACACACACACACACACACACCCAGTACCTCAAACTTGCTGGAAAAGGGCCCTACCACTTCAAGGCCGCTGTCTCAGCCCCTAAGCAAACGCATGGTGACTTTCCTCTATTCTGACCCCAGCAACTTGTTCTTATTGGTGAGCTCTAAGAACTGAGGAAGGAGAGTTAGCCATGTAAGAAATGTGCTCCAAACACCAGCGTGAGTGTCTGAAATGCCCAGATACAAGAAGGGTTCGCGCCGGGAGTGGTGGCTCATGCCTGTAATCCCAGCACTCGGGAGGCAGAGGCAGGAGGGTTGCTGAGTTCGAGGCTTGCCTGGGCTACATAGTGAGCTCAGGGCCAGCCTGAACTACAAAGTGAGACCCTGACTCAAAAAAAAAAAAAAAGAAGAGTTCACGTGCAGTGTTTTAACTCTGTTTGGCCCCAAATCTCTAAACATGAGCAGCTTTGCTCTCAGTGAAAAAGCCTGCTTGCCGCAATCACAGGGAAAATTTTGGGGGGTCTTCCGGAGGAGTCTCTGCCCCTGCCCTTTGCGCGATGAATCTCTGGTGACTGGTCTTGAGACGTGACTTGGCATGGACAGCCCACAGCTCGCCTCACAGAGGCGAGTACAGGTCCCCGGCAAGCCGCGGCCATGCCAGCTTTCCGGGCTAGCGCGGTCACCGATCCCGGGCTTCGGCCAAGCCGGCAGAGGGCGGGAAAGTGACACGGGGCTGGTGGGGAGGGTGGCAACTGCGGTTCCGGAGAGCTGGAGCGCCCGGGAGCTCGGGAAGGCGTCCTGGGGGCACCGTCCGGGTGGCCACCTGCCGCCGGGGCGCACGGAGGGTGCCAGACTAGTCTCGGGCCGCCTTGGCCAACGCGGGGGTTCGCCGTCCAGCCTCTCCCCGAGCCGGGGAGGGACAGGGGGAGGGCAGAAAACCGGGCCCGCCCCGGCCTCTGCTCCAGCCCCAGCCCCGGCCGCGCGCGGGGCTCCAGCTGCGGTAGGGAGACCAGAAACTCCTCCCCGGAGCAGAGGAACCAGTCTGGCCGGTTTGGCAGAGCGGAGGGAAAGGGGCGGCCACCGAGGAAGGGCGCCGGGACGCGGGGCGGGGAAGGCGGGGAACCACTGGCGAGCCGAGAGCCGGAGGAGTCGCAGCCGACTGGACGCGCTCTGCGGGCCCCTGCCGGCCGTGCGCGCCATGCAGCGCTAGCGCGGAGAGGGCTGGGCCCGGGCGGCGGCCGGCAGGTGCGCAGCGCGCTCGGAGGGCGGCCGGGCGGATGCCCCCGCGGGGCCTGCAGCGCCAGGTAAGGGCGGCGCGGCGTCGGGCTCCGCGCGTCCCGCTCTGCCCGGCTGTCCGCGGCCCTGCGGACTCGGGCCGGGATGGGGAGGCGGCTGCTGTCCCGCTCTCAGCCTCCCGAGTCTCCCTCGGCGCGCTGGGCTGGGAGGCCGGAGTCGCCGCCGCCCGCCGGGCACCTCGGTGCGGAGGCCCGAGGGTTTCACCTGTCGGGACGCAGGAGCCCGCGTAAGGCGTTGGGGCTTTTCGCTGGCTGGCGGCAGACTTGTTCGGGGTTCGGCTCCGAAGGTCCAGCCGGCGCTCGGGCGCCTTGGAGGCGCCACTGGCCGTCCCGCCGCGGCCGCCGTCCCCGGAGTGGCCTCGCTCCGGTCCTGTCGGGCCCCGCTCTGGGGAATGATGCTGCTCCGAAGGTGACCCTGGGGCCGAGTGTATCGGGCCGGGCCGCACTCGGGGGCCTGGAGGGTGAGGTCGCTGGCTCCACCGCTCCAGCCAAGGCCAGGCGACCCCTTCCCGCCCGTGCCCGGGCCCTCTAACACCCCGTGGACCGCGGTCGGGGCAGGAACGGTGCTTTCCGGTGACAGCCCCGCTCTCCCCAGTTCCACGGCGGCGCCCTCTTCCCCGCGTGTCTGGACGGGCCACTTACTGCAGGCGCAGGAGACGTTGCCCGCAACGGCAGCGCTTTCACTGCCCACTTCTTCCACCCGTCGCCTCGCCCGAAGGGCAAGAAAAGCCGCGAGGCAGAGGCCAGCTTCTCCGACCGAGGGAGGGACGGAGGGACGGAGGGACGGAGGGACGGAGGGACGGAGGGACGGAGGGAGGGGGGCGTGTGCGTGTCGTCCCGCCTGCCGGGGGCTCGGAGCGCAGAGCCGGGCTGCTGTCCAGTGGGGAAGACTGCGGGCAGACGCGAGGGGGCAGGGGGTCGAGGGCAGAAGTGAAGGCGGCTGGGGCCCCTCTCCGTCCGGCCCGACCCCGTGGGCCTGCGCCCAGCCTCGGGCGCCCGCAGCCCGTCTAGGGTAGCTCTGGACGCCCGCAGTTCTGCTCCCGGAAACTGCCCTCCCCGCTGGCGTGAGAAAAGTTAGGCGCCCGTCTTCCTGGTTGCTCTGCCTGCTACATTTTGTTCCCTGCCCGGGGAGGGTCGAACCGGACAGCGCTGGGGAAGCGTCTGTAGACCCCAGGGCTCCGAGCAGGTTGCTGCTGGAGGTGGACTGCTCCTAGGAAGGCAGGCTACCGACGCTGTGTGCTGGATCTTCCTGGGCAGTGAGTAGGACCGCACAGAAAAAGGGGAAGCCAGACAAAGGGTGAAGCAGAAGCGCTATTTTTTGTGGTCTGAGAAATACTTTTGTGCGAGGCCTGGAATGTCATTCATTAATTCTGGAACTACTGTTGAAGCGCCTACTGGCCTATTATACATGTGTGTTCTGCACTGCACAAAAGATGATGAGTGGTTATTAGCTGATTAATTTCTGAGAAGTCACGCTCACCTTCAATTACTCCTCTGTAGCCGCCTAGTGCTTTTCATTATGTAGTGAAGATTTCTTTGTTCTAATTTTGGTTAGATGCCTTAACCGTTTTTGTTCATTTATCACTTTCTAGTGGCTGTGTTTTGGTAATTACTGGTGGTTCACTGGGCAGGTTACTCAGGGGCGGACGACTCCTGTGGCTTACCGAATACAGATGCCACCTGTGTAAGCTCAGGGCTGGCCAATCTGAGCTTTTCTCATTTGTATTTAAGAACGATATATAGCTGTGTGGACTTGTTACTACTCGCTGGTGCTAGAACTGGGTTTTTTGTTTTTTGTTTTAATCGGGGCCTTAAAATAATAACTTGGTAAAGCAAAATCATTTAATAACAAGTGTTCCCATAAGTTCAGGACTGGTTTTATGTTCAGGGCCTCAGAACTTAGTGCTAACAAAGTCCAATACCAGACCCTATGGAATGTTCCTACCCCTTCTTTCTGTCCTCCCTTCTTCCAGGACACTCTTTCTCTTTATTTTAAAGCAAATAGTAATAGAAAAAAAGTGGCTGTAGATCCTCACAGACTTCAGTTCTTTGAATAGCCTTAGCAACATTTAAATTTTCTAACTCATTTGCTCATCTGTTAGGGGGTGTTGTCAACTTCTTTGGGTTGATGAGAAAATTAAACGAGAGATATGTGAATGTCCTTTAATGCATAGTGCTTGAATATTACTCTCCTATTTTCCTTACTCGACTGATTCTGTTTTTTAAAAAAGTAGCATCAAACCCAGGTGTTTGGTGTGTGTGTGGGTCCATCTACCTTCGTAGATGTGAGGATACAGACAATTGAACCCAGATCCTCACATTTGCCAACTGGGCACATTGGCATATTTTAAGCATTCTACTGCCTTGCTGTTTAAATTGTTTTAATTTGTCAGAAGTAATACTCTTATAATTCAAGTGATCTTTATGCAAGTTGAATTTATTAGTTGCCAGTACGGTTCGGTTTTAGTCATCGTGAAAAAGGCCTGTGCTCTTAGGAACACCAAGGAGCTGGCTGTTTCAGGGCCAGGGTATGTTTTATTGGCTCCATTCATGTCCCAGTAAGAAATTTTAAAGATGCTTAAGTACCTGATTTCAGTGTTTTCTTAATATTTGCATCTAGATTAGTTTCCTGGAAAGTTTTGTGTCTTCAGGTATCGTGAGATTTTAAGATGTTTTTGGGCCCAGCGTGGTTGCTCACGCCTGTAATCCCAGCACTCAGGAGGCAGAGACAGGAGGATTGCTGAGTTCGAGGCTTGCCTGGGCTACCTAGTGAGCTCAGAGCCAGCCTGAACTACAAAGCAAGACCCTGTCTCAAAAAAAAAAGATGATTTTGGGCACCATTCCATTAGATTAATTTATGCCAATAGATCTTCTTTGCATATTAAATAAAAATTTGTTGCCAGTGAAGACTAAGTAACACAAAAATAAGGTAGCTTATGTTGTTTATTTTGTTAACCAAGTTACTCCTGCCTCTAGCTAGGTACTTTCCTGTACCTAGCTAGAACTAATACCCAGTCCAAGACCTTCTGAGGTCCTGCGTCACTAAAGATCTATTTTTAATGGAGGAATATCTTGGAAAAAAAATACTTTTTGCATATATGTCTATCTCTACATATCATGAACATGAAATGTACATATGTTTCTCACATGCTCTGCATCTGTCTCTGTCTCACTCTCTTTTTTATGGTCCTGGGAATTGACCTGGAAGCCTTGGACAGGGGCATATTCTAAGCAAGCTCTTTACTTCTGAGCTACATTCCCAGCACTTTCATTTTTATTCCTGAAAAATAAAGAACTTTTTAGCATCAGATTATTTCTAAACAGATGTAGTACTCTTCCAAATGCATTACACTTCTGAATAAACTCACCAAAACTAATCCTCAATGGAACTGTGTTGGGTAACTGGTTCCCCTGAGCAGTCCATAGACAGCAGTATCTTTCGATCCAGACTGTGCTCCATGCTGTATCTCTTCCCAGCTGTACAATCTAGGGCATGTTATCTAATCTCTCTAGAGACTCAATTTGGTGGCCTGTAAATGGCTTACGAAGAGGCCCACCTCAGGGCCAGTGTAATGAGTTCCAAATGAAATACTTTGGGTAAAGGAGGAAGGACAGAGCTCAATGAGAAGTAGTCATTACTTTTCACTGTTGTGTTGTTTCTAGTGCTCACTAAGGACTCTTACCAGCAGTGCCTTTCTCCTAGACTGTGGAGGAAACAGCCATCATTCTACATGTTAATATTTGCTCAGCAAACATTGGTCTCCATTTTCACCAGGCATGGAACAAAAAAATTTCCAGAGCAGGGGCAAAGTTCTAAGGCTTCAAATTTGAGCTATTGTTCTGGAGTGCAGGCTGGAGGCTGGAACAACTAGGGTTCCCAATGACCTCTTACCTTCTAGGAGCAAGGGCTCAGTCCCAGCCACAAAGGACCCAGGCTGCTCCTTCAGCTGGGTGCTAACCTCTTCCTGCACAGTGGACAACTTAGGATGCACAGAACAAGGCTGTGCCTCCTCTACTCTTCACTTCCTGTCTCTGCTTCCTCATTCTCCATACTCTTGTTATTGTTAAAACATTTACTAATCTCCTTTATCTGTATTTTTTTTTTTTTGAGGCAGGGTCTTACTTTGTACTTCAGGCTGGCCCTGAGCTCACTATGTAGCCCAGGCAAGTCTGGAACTCAGCAATCCTCCTGTCTCTGCCTCCTGAGTGCTGGGATTACAGGCGTGAGCCACCACGCCCAGCACTGTGGTATGTGGTATTGATTGCTGGTGGGCATGAGTCACCATGCCAAGCATTGTATGTGGTTACTGGGATCGAACTCAGGACCATTGCGCTTGCGAGGCAAGTGCTGGAACCACTGAACCAAATCTCCGGCCCTTTTTTTTTTTTTTGAGAGAGGGTCTTGCTTTGTAGTTCAGGCTGGCCCTGAGCTCACTATGTAGTCCAGGCAAGCCTCGAACTCAGCAATCCTCCTGCCTCTGCCTCCTGAGTATTGTGATTACAGGCATGAGCCACTACGCCCAGCACTGTGGTCTGTAGTGTTGATTGCTGGTGGCTGTGAGTCACTACACCCTGTATTGTTGTATGTAGTTACCAGGGAATGAACCAGGAACCTTGGGCTTGCCAGGCAGGCACCGGAGCCACTGAGCTAAATCTCCAGCCCTACTTATTTCCTTTTGAAGCAGGAGTATCTGAACTTCATGGCTTTTGCATAAGCTCATGCTCTCTGCATAGTTTTCTTTGCTATAGCAGCTCCGAAAACACAGCCGATAGAGAACCTTGGTATGTCATTCATTCATTCATTCATTCACTCATTCATTTATTCATCTGTCATCTTTCAACATGTCGTGGATTAACTTTCTGCTTTACAGAAGCCTGGGAGTTTTACTGAGGGCTTGTGTTAGTTTTTTTTTTTTTTCCTTTGATATCTTGACTCCTGCTGCCCTTGACCTGGTCCCTCTCTTAAGGAAGGATGGTGTCTTAGAGCCCTTGTGGACTGCCGAGATCTCTCCTGGCCTGGAGGGTCTGTTTTCTTGATCATTGTAGTATATTTGCATTTAATGGGTCAGAGGTGGATCTGTAGGTCTAGAAGGTATCAGTCAGGGGAAAGGACCCAGCTCTGGGAGGAGGGGGGTGTCACCTTTATTCCAGAATGCTCTTCGTTCATTGACAAAGACCACCTTCTTCCCATGAGCTTGACTGAGAAGACTGGTACTTCTGCATTCACTGTGTGTGGAGTCTGACCTTTGACTAGGAGCTTTGCTATTTGCTTACCGGACTGTTGCTTTATGGCTTTGCTTCTTTGCCGAGTGGCTTTTGTTCCAGTAAAGTTGAGGTTTGTTTGATTTAGGGCAGGTTGTGTTTAAAATCAGTTTTCTAACCTTTATCCAAACTAAGATGAGCTCAGAAATCTCCATTGGAGCTCCCGAGGCGCCACACACTGTCCTCACAGTGTGCCCTGGTCAGCTACTGCCAGGCGGGAGGCTGCCTTCTGTGGATACACTATTTTACAGGGTGACTTGTACCCATATTTTTGCCTTAGTGGGACCCAGCGAACTACTGAGACGGTTCTCAAGAGCACTATACTTCATCTGTGGATCCTAAGAAATACTTCACACCCTCCATGGAAAAGTAGATATACACACAACTAGGGTAGTTTAAATATCCACTCACCGGGAAGAAGGCTCAGGGCTTGTACATTTCACCCTGGCGAATAGCCCTTCTGTCTTTGTCCTGAAAGTAGATGTGCGAGCCCTTTAAGTCAGGCACTATCCCCCGCTGACTCTAGAGTTTTCGATTTTACAAGGGAACTGTCGGTAGGGAGGAGAGGCTTCATCAGACTGCGGACATAAAAGTCTTTGTTCTATGTTTGGTAGCAGAAACCTTTGAAGGGAAGGAAGGCTCTTCATGATCTCTCTTTCTTGATGCAGAAATTTGTCATGAGAGTTTTTACAAAGTTATAGCAAAGCTGGGCATGGTGGTGCACTCTTGTAATCCTAGTAATGGGGTGGCTGAGGCAGGAAGACCACAAGTCCAGGGCCAGCCTGGGCAATTTATGAGACCCTGTCTCAAAGCAAACAAAGTAAGCAAATCCCCAGTGGCCTGGGTATATAGCTCACTGGCAGCGTGCCCCTGGGATTCAGACCCCGGTATTGAAAAGAAGATTGTAGCTAAACATTTTTTTTTTTTTGGTTAAGACACATAAGTAAAATTTATCATTTTAACCCTTTTGCACCTTCACACTGTTGTACAGCCACATCGGTGCCCATCCACACCGAAACTCTGAACCTGTGAAACAATACCCATTCCTGCCTATTTCCCAGCACCTGATGACCTCCAGCTATCTGTGCCTATCATTTGACTACAGTACTCATATTAAGAAAAATCATATACTATTTGTTTTCTCATAATGCCTCAAGGTTCTTCCACTATAGCATGTATCAGAATTTCCTTCCTCTGCAAAGGTGAATAGTACTGTAGTCCATTATTTGTGTCCCATGTTTTGCTGACTGTGATATTCATTTAGGTTGTGTCCATCCTTAGATATTATCAATAAGGTTCCATGGACCTGGAAATGTAAATATCTGTTTATTTATATGAGTTTTGCAACTTTGGTAAATTCAGTGGGCGGAGACATGTAGTATTTCCCTCTCTAACCATGTGAAGAGAAGAACCCTAGAACTGTAGGAAAGATGGTTGTGTGGAAGACACGTTAGGGACAGCCATGTGTCTCTCCTTTTTACTTGGAGCTGCTGTCAGGAAGCTGTCGTCCTTTGGTCCACATTTCACATGGCCTGGCTCATGTGGACCCCATGACCCAGCAGTCTCTATGGACCACAGCTGGCCGCTAGAGATGATTCTAGAATAGAGAAAAAAAATCCTTCTTTCTAAAACTGATTTGAATTTTAAAAGTTTTTCTCCATTGAATATTTCAGTGTCAGATTGTTTTTCACCATAAAGTGGGATCCATGGCTCTTCAAATTTGCTTTAAGCCAAAAGGCATGTAGAGTGCAGCATGGCACAGCTGCCAACTGCTGCCTCCTGCTGAGAACATGCTGCTATGTGTGGTAACATGAAAGCCAGGGCACATATGTAATGAGTCGATATTGGTTTGTTACATTAAAGAATCTTTTTTTTTTTTTTTTTTGAGACAGGGTCTCGCTTTGCAGTTCAGGCTGCCCTGAGCTCACTGTGTAGCCCAGGCAAGCCTCAAACTCAGCAATCCTCCTGTCTCTGCCTCCTGAGTGCTGGGATTACAGACGTGAGCCACCATG
>PVIC010057435.1:0-10666 GCA_004025085.1 Thryonomys swinderianus
AGAATATTATGAAATATCTTTTGGAAGTATCAAAGGAAACCTGAGGTGGCAGAACATGTCAGGAGAGATCAAGTGTTAGGGGGAAGGTGATCGCAGATATAACCATGGGTAACCTAGAGCCTGCAGCTAGAAAGAGAAGGAAGCTACTGAGTCGGATGTGCCAGTTGTTGAGGTATTTAAGGAGTGAAACAACAGGAAGTATGTAATTCTGGAGAAGGTGGTGTGCGAATGTGTAGACTCAGTACTTGAACTGAATTTTTGCACAGATACTGTTCTCTGAAGCCAAAAGCAAGAAAGTTGTCTCTCTGGGTAATGGCCCAGAAGAGCTGCACAAATGTATTCTCTTTGTTTCATTCCGTATGTCAACAAAGGTGTAGAATGCTGACAATGGCCACATTTGAAAGTCAGAATGTAGTAGGAAGATTTTTCTAAGGAGACCTGAGATAGAAACATCAGTGAATCTCAGATTTATGGCATCTAGAATGTTATACTTCTAAGCAACAACATTTGTACATCTGCATATTGAACATTAGAAGCTAAATTAAAATTTTAACTTTCAGGAATTCTATACATACACAAATACTTGACATTCTTTTAAAAGTTTAAGTCAATGAGAATAGGAAAAACTTGGTAACCTATGCACCATGATTATGAGGTGTGACTGAAAACTACAGTGAAAGTTTAAATTTAAATTATTTATTACAGTGAAAATGATACTGTCATCAATAATTTCAAAATATTTCTTCCATTTTGTTGCACATGTATCTCATCATTATTACCACTTTCTAAAGCACTTATAGAAGTCCTCTTTCATGAGTGCCTTCAATTCTGTTACCTTGGCCACCTTGATGCACTGAATCAATTCAAAATGTTTACCTTTCATTGTCATCTTGACTTTGGTGTAGACCCAGAGGTTTTATAGTGCCAGATCTTTTGAAAATGTCAAGAAGTATATGCTGTAATTTTTAAAATTGATTTTATTGGTATTTTTATATACACATTAAGATCACATTCAAAATCAAAAATTTGTACCAGTATATGACACTACTTAATTCTCATTTTTTCCCATTCCCCTGTCCACCCTACCACCCCCTGCCTGGGAAATAGAAAATATGCTGTAATGTTTTAACAAAGCTGCCTTTCCATTGGAGGTTATTTAACAGCAGCATTCAGTGTGTTTTTGATAACACTTCTTAAATATACTCACAAATGTTCTTGTTTATTTCACTTATCTTTATGTTTCAAGCTCCATCTATTTTCCTGCACATGACTCAAATCTACCCTTCACCATGACCGAACGATACTCCAATGTGTATATATACCAGGGTTTCTTTATCAAATCATCTGTTGCTGGGCATATAGGTGGCTTCGATAGTTCATCTGTGAATAGTGCAACTACACATTTTATTTTCAAGGTTCATCTATGTTGTGTAATGGATAAATATTTTAGTTATTTTTAATGGTAGGTAAGATTCCATTATATGGATATACCACATTTTACTTTGTCAGTTAATAGACACTTGATTGCTTTCCATTTTTTGCTATTATGAAGAATGCTGCTTTGAACACTTACAAGAAGATCATTATGGTTGCATTTGTCTTGGATAAATACCGAAAAATGGAAATCCTCAAAT
The DNA here is from genome assembly GCA_004025085.1 of Thryonomys swinderianus. Lineage (NCBI taxonomy): Eukaryota > Metazoa > Chordata > Mammalia > Rodentia > Thryonomyidae > Thryonomys > Thryonomys swinderianus. The sequence goes on from PVIC010057435.1 coordinate 1,635, forward strand.
GAGTAGAACTGAATGGAAAATTATATCTTAACTTCTTAACAATTGCCAAACTATGTTCTGAAATGAATATATAATTTCACATTCATTTCCATCAGCAATGTATAAGTCATTATTTTTCTATATCTTCACCATCGCTTGCTATTATCTGTCTTTTTATCATAATTATTCTGGATATGAAAAATATTTTTATTAAGTTTAGGCAGTGGAACGGTTGGCTTGTCAGAATATTTGTATATTGTATTATATAAAATGGGAGCTAAATGAAAGAAGAGTTTATTGTCATGTTATAAATCATTTGTCTTGAACATTGAAAATCATCTCTAACTTGTAACCAATGAATATGTTATAGGACATATGATTTGAGCTCTTGCACTTTGTCAAATTCATATCTTTCTATTTTATTTCTCAGGAATGATCCTAAAATGTCAAACCAAAACCTATCTGTGACTGAGAACATAGTGCTCACTAATTTGGATTTGCCTGTCCGAGAGTTCCAAGATGTGGTGACTGAAGAGGCATTGTCTGAACAGGAAACTGCAGAAGCTTCTTTGGAGTTAGATTCTTTTCTTTCTCAGAACACTATTTCAGTCTTGACTGAAGATAAATTCGATAATCAGTATGACACTATGATGAGCAGGTATACGACCTTTCTTCTCTTAACATGCTCTCTACACGTTACAAATTTTTAATTTTTTTCATAGTACAGAAAACACTTTGGATAGAGCTGAGGAAAGCCAAGTATATAACAATAGATTGTAGAACTTTTGAAGAATACCTTTGCGTACTCATTCTCTTTCCTTTCTGGGAAGCCCAGAAATATTTTAAATAGTGATGGGAACTTGAAAATCCAAGTATACATCTAATGATCTAATTTTAGCTGAATGGTACCATAACATTTTGCTGTGCCCATTGCTTTACCTCTAAATATTGAATCAAGTCTATTTTCCTTTTGAAATCTTAACAAATCAGACACTTTAAGGGAAACACTAAATTATGATGACTACTTTGTACTTAGCTCTTATAAATGGTTTGTGTTTCTGATGAAATTGTAGGTATTGATTTTTAGCCATATATAGGTCTGCGTTTTGAAAATTACCAGTTTATCCAAAGCATAGTATTATAATGAGGGAAGCAATATGTGAGTAAGGAGACATGTCCCATAAACAATTCTACTCTCAACATTATCACTGTCTTTCATATACTGTAGATGTACTGTCTGGTAATATATATGGTCTTTCACTATCTGTGGTCTTCTGAAAATGAGAGTCAAACACTGGCAGTGTAAAACCTTCCCTCCAAATTAAATACAAAAATTACTCTGAAAGTAGGACAAAATCTACTTTGCACAGAAATGTAAGGGTAAAAAGATGTCTTAATTTCCTGGAACTAGGAGATTGTGTGTGCTTCAGCAGAAATGCTACTAAATTGGAGCCACAAAAGCGCTATTATCAGCAAATCTCTGCCCACACGAACCTGAGTGACATGTAGTGGAGGAATGACTGCCTCAGTTTCAGCTTCATCAGCAGTGCTTACATTTGTGTGTTTGCATGTGTTGTCATCTTGCATTTTTATTATTTGTTTCCTTCATTTACTGCCCACCATAGAGAGACAAAGGTCATGTGTGGCTTGGCATCCCTTTTCAAATAAAGATAGCATATTGAGGAATACCACTAAAAGGGAACCCTGTGAGCTTTCAGACTCATCCCAAACTTTAGTGTGGACCCTCAGCCCTCAGGCAAAAGGAACTACCCTAGACAGTGAACTAATTTTCATCCATTGGGGCACAAGGCATTCCTCAAACCCTTCACTGATTATGGCAACTCTGACATAAACATGATTATTCTGATTTGCTTTAACGTTAGCTGACCCCCCAAAGCTAAGTCTAAGTTCAGCTAGATTGACAAACCCATAGGCAAGAATAAAGACTTCCTGTGTTAATGACCTATAAGAATTTGGTAGCATTTTTGGGCAGAGGATATAGCTCAGTGGTTCTGGCACCTACTTTGCAAGTGCAAGGTCTTGAGTTCAATCCCTCGTACCAAAAAGAAAAAAGAATTCAGTGGCATTTTGGGCTCTTAAAGCCAGGTTAAATAATAATAGTTGAAAATAATCCAAGCCTGTGGTCCTCAGAGTACCTGGTTTGCCCAGTGAATGACAAGATGAAATGAAGTCCAGAGCTGCACAATACCATATGATCAAAATATGCACATTTTGCTCACTGTCAACGGATGTATGTCACACTGCCTCACATCTGTGGCTCTCATTTACTAATGAAATTCAGACCTAATGCTGCCCATAAAGAGGAATACAATCATCTCAAAGACTAAGTTTGAAGTATATGGAGTCTCATAAATCGAAGACGATAGGTCATGAATTACTTAGGTGCATTGTTGTGGTGCCTTGCATCTCTACTGACTGGCAAGAGTGACTTACCATCTTTAGTTGTCACCAAAGGGTGGAAAAGCATCCTGTGGACTGAGGCCTTCCTGAGTTGAAGAGTACTTCCTACTCAGAATTCTTACAGAATATAATAATGTACATGTTTGGATGTTTCTTTTCTGGAGCTTTTCATGTTGAAAATGTTGGTATGTAAATTGGAAGTGAGCCACTGTAGATGAATTATACCTAGGGAATTATGTACTAAAATCTTCTAAATAGCATTAGGGTTTGCGGTCTGAAAGTAAAACACTTGTAACTGGAAAAAGCCATATGATTTATGGTGTTTTGGCAGAAGGTTTGTAATAATCTGTGCAGTTTATTATATCTGAGATATTTCTCAAAGATTATCTTCTGACAGATTATCTTTTCTCATTCATTTTCATCTTGCTTGGGGGTAAAGTTTGTTAATATCCCTCTGTTCTTCATTCAAGCAATGGTATGGAATGCATTAATGGAGATTTCATGGAACTGAATTCACTTCTGTCAATGAATAATGTGAATTATGACATTGATCCTTTCAGTGAGGTAAGCCTATGAATTCATATTTGAGACTTTGTTGCCTTTATATAGATTATTCTCAAAACGAACAATAAATGACAATTTGCACTGATAATATTTGGTTTGGGATTCAGTACTTCTTACTTTCAATTTTAAATCATTTAAAATATATATAGTTTTTTATTTCTCTATCAATCTTGTATTTTTATTTGAGTTTATTTTAACATTAAAATTTGTACCCATTTTGAACTGGGTCTTTAAATTTGGAGGAGCTGATATTTTTAAGTTCTTTATATATTCTAGACAGTAGTCTTTGTCTGAGGAAGAGCTGGTAAAATTTTTTCCAACTTTTAGGTTGTCTTTTCCCGTTGTTGGTGGTTTCTCTTGCTGTGCAAAAGTTTTTTAATAAAGTGTGATCCCAATTGTTGCTTCTTTTTGTTAATGCCTGTGCTGTTGAGGTTTTGTTCATAAAGTCTTTCCCTATGCCAATGTCTCCAAGTTAAGCCGTCACTATTTGCTGATGACATGACACTCTATACAAAAGGTCCCAATAACTCAGTGAAAAAAACTATGTGACTTAATCATCAGGTTCAGTACAGTAGCTGGGTACAAGGTCAACACCCCAAAATCAATAGCCTTCCTATGCACAAATAATAGATCCACTCAAATATAGAGGGAATAATTCCTTTCACATAGCATCTAAAAAATAAATATCTAGGAGTCAGTCTAACAAAGTAGGTGAAAGACCTCTACTCAGAAAACTACAGCACTCTGAAAAAGGACATCAAAGAGGGTATCAGAAAATGCAAAGACATCCCTTGCTCCTGGGTAGGAAGAGCCAATATCGTCAAAATGGCCACACTGCCAAAATTCCTATATAGATTTAGTGAGATCCCAATTGAAATCCCAACAGCATATTTCACAAAACCAGAGAAAATCATCCAAAAATTCATCTGGAGCCACAAGAGACCTAGAATAATAAAAACAATTCTAGGTAACAAGGACATGACGGGGAGTATTATGATCCCCAATTTGAAACTGTACTACAAAGCCACTGTGACAAAAACAGCATTGTACTGGCAAAGAAACAGACTCGAGGATCAGTGAAACAGAGTAGAAGACACACAAGCAACTCCAGACATACTGAACCACCTCATCTTTGACAAAGGAGCCAAACACCCACAATGAAGGAAAGATAGCCTCTTTGCTAAATAGTGCTGGAAGAACTGGGTTTCAACCTGCCAAAGATTAAAGCTAGATCCAAGTTTTTCACCATGCACCAAGCTAAAATCAAGTTGGATTAAAGACCTAAATATTAAAACAGAAATACTAAACTTGCTGGAAGATAAGCTAGGTAGAACACACATAGTTTTTATGTCTTGGATTTCCTAGCCGGAAAATGAAGAAATTATATGTCTTCCCCCACAGTAATCTCACAGTTTCTCTAATACGATATAGTGGTTTTCTGTCCTATAATCACTTAAAAGTAAGCAAAAATATCCCTTTTTGCAGAATTATGCTTTGGTAATAGCTTCTTGTGTGTCCAAAGTTCTTCTTGTCACATTGTCTCTCATTGTTGCATAAATTCCTTTTTCCCTGTGATAGCGGTAGGTTTAAAATTTAAGATATTGTACTTAGGGGACCTTTTTTGTAATTCTTTTCCTTTCTTTTCAGTCAATCATCTCTGAACTTCCAGATTTATTATTAGATGAAAATGAAACTTTATTTGACATGCATGATATGGCAGAAACCAATGTAAGATATTTTTTTAAATTTAAATCTTTATTGGTACATTATGTATACACATCACAATCATGCTCAACATTGAGAATTTGTACCAGTATATTACATAACTTAATTTTCATTTTTTCCTCTTCCCTTACCCACCCTACAACCCACACCCTTGTATACATAAGGTTTTTTTCCTTTATTTTTACCATCACATTTTTTCTTTCCCTTCATTACTTACCCCTAAACCCCACTTCCCTTTGAATAGTTACTATTTCAATATCTTTCATGCATTCTAGAACGAATTTATATCTTCAGTTTTTCATACCAGAGAAAAGAAATGATATTTACACATTCGTGACCTACATATTTCACTTAAGAGTATGTCCTTAAACTATGTTCATTTGAGCATAAATGACTCGATATTATCATTTTTATGGCACAGTAATACTCCATTTTATATAAAAATACCTTCTTTATCCAGTCTAGAGTTGACTGGCATTTGGGTTGTTTCCAAGATTTAGCTATCACGAACTGAGGTACTATAAACATGGGTGTACGTGTGTCACTGTAATAGGAATCTTGTAATTCTTTTGTGTATATCCCCAGCAGGGACTAGCACGATCAAGTGGGACCTCTAATCCTAGTTTTTTGAGGAATCTCCACACTGACCTCCATAGTGGTTGGACCAGTCTACATTAAATTTATATATTTTATTGTTTTTTTAAAATTTATATATTTTATTGCTTTTTTAGAGCAAGGTCCTGTACTATACATTTGCTGATGAAGACTGCCATAATAGCAGATTATTAGCAGGAAAGCTTTTGAGTTAAGTCGGTGAAGGAGCATGGTTTATGGCCTGCCATGTATATTCTGTCACTATCCTATTCATGCTTTTTTCCTTTGCCAAAGTATTTACTATTTACAGGAAAGTTCAGCCGAAATTCGTAAAATTTTTCAGCATTTTACTGTGCTGATTTTCATACCAAATAACCAGAGACCCATGTAGTGAAATACAATTTTTTCACACGTGTGCAAAGAGCTACTGATTAAAAACAATTAACAATCCAGACACAGTTGTGCACATTTCATCCCAGCTAACTCAGAAGGCTGAGGTAGAAAGATTACATGAATGCAGGGATTCAAGGTCTTGAAGACCTTGGCAGAATAGTGAGACCCTTTCAGAAAAAGTTGTTAGCAAATTCCTTTAAGCAAACTGTTAGTTTTCTTGGAAACTACTGTATTTATAAATTATATAATTTATAGTATCTCCTATCCCTGTTAAAAACTATACGATGTGTTCAATTAAATAGTTAAATACACCATATTACAGTGATATATGCAGACCAATATTTATAGTAACAAAATTCCAAATAGCTAAATCTTGGAAGGAGCCTACATACCCATAAATAACTGAATGGATAAAGGACGTGTGATATTCACATGCGATGCAGTATTCCTGTACCATAAGGAGAAGAATGTGTGTCATTTGTCAGAAAATGGATACACCTTGAGACCACAATGTTAAGTGAAGAATCAAGAGATGGAGGGAAGGGGAAGGAACAGTAATGAAAACATAATTGAGATGTGTTCCATATGTGCATCAACTCCACACAAGGAATGTAAACCTTATGTTCAGCAAACATGTACTAATTTTTTAAATTGAATTCTTTATTGGTACAATTTATATACATCTCACAATCACACATAACATTGGGGAATTTGTACCAATATATGACACAGTCAATTCTCATTTTTACCCATATCCCCACCCACCTACACCTCCCCACTCCCTATATACATGCTCTTTTATTTTCTTTCAGAATCATATTTATTCCTTCCCCTCATTACATCTCCACACCGAATTTCCTTTGGAAATTTCCCATTCTATAAAAACTGTCATACTTTCTAGAGCTCATTTGCATCTATAGGTGCTCATATCAATGAGAAGATCCGGGATTTGCCTATCTGTGATCTATTGATTTCACTCATTAATTTTAATAGTGTATGTTTTAATGTCATGTATCATGCTGAACAACAGAACATTTTTGAGATCTTGCCTTTCATGGCCTAGGTTACTATGGAGAGTATTTAAGCTAATATTTTAAGAAACTTGTCTGACAGAAAAAATTATGACTGTATTAACAGTAGCATTAACACATTACCTACATGCTTGAATTTCTTAAACATTATGTCATATTTTATTACACCTTTCCCTGTCATTTATGCTATAAGTTTGTGGCTATGGGTAACATTTTAATGAGAACATCCAACCTAAGGAGTGCCCATGCATTTTATACTGTTATAGACAAACACCTGAATATTAAATGTACCACTGAATACAAATTAAACAGGTAACCAAATTTCACCTATATGAAGAAATCATTCATTTTGACTGGACAGAGTCAGGTGATAAATGGCCATAATTGTAACTGGAATTTGTACAAGGGCCAAAAATGGGGCATCTGGGGTTTTTTTTAAAACCTCTTTATTAATCTCTTCATCCACTTCCCATGAATATCAAGAAAATGGATAATTGCCCATAACAGTGTACTTACAGGACCCTTTCTCTTAGCTTATTGTAAAGTCTTACAGTTGCTATTTTAAGACAAAATGGAAACCTATAACTCCTTTCTTCAGCTAGGGAAGATCTCCAAAAGGAGCCATTTATTTTTTTTGTCACTGATGAGTAAATAATAGAGCTAGACCCTCAGGGAATCAGTACTTTTTGTATTGTTTAACCAAGATGACTTGAAAGAAGTGTTCTTTTCTTTCTTCCAGACATGCTAGGCATGTCAGATAAGTCCTGTCATTCAGGTTCAAATACTTAGGTTCAAGTCTCATATTTACTACATTTACTTCTGTTTGGAAACATTGTCCAATATTAGCTCAAACTAAATGACAACTATACCTATACTGTATAGTTGGCTATAGTTGATTTTCCTTCTGTGTAAAAAGCAGTGAGCTAAGAAACTTACACCTATTGGAAAACAAAGTAAATGGAAACATTTCTTCCTCAATTTCATTGATCTCTCAAAAGATAAGTTGTTTTCTGGATCTAGGATTGAACAGAACACCTACATTTGCTGAGCACACACCCTCCCCCCCAGCCCTGAGGGTTGGGCTTTTTACCCCAAGTATATAATTTAATCTCTTCATGCCTAAGAGTGCTCTCTCTTCCTATGTAGACTCTGATGGAAAATGTTGGAGAGATAGGTATACCTGGCACCAATGAAACAGAAGGTATGAAATAATATTTATAGAAGGACTAGAAAATTGTATGTCTTAGTCACAGCCCAAAAGTTACTCTCTGTAGAAGATATTGACAGATAATTTAATCTCCTTCAACCCGTTTATTCTGGTAAAAACTAAGAATAATTCACTTTCTTACTTCATAAAGTCTGTTGATTGTTAAATCAGGTAACATACATGACAGAGCCCTAAAAACTACCAAATAAGCTTGAGAGAGACTATATTATGATGTCTCTGTTTTTATTTTATTTTATTTATTTTTATTTTTATTTATTTATTTTGAGACAGGGTCTCGCTTTGTAGTCCACGCTGGCCCAGAGCTCACTATGAAGCCCAGGCAAGCGATGGACTCAGCAATCCTCCTGCCTCTGCCTAACCCTCCCGAGTGCTGGAATTACAGGCGTGAGCCACCACGCCCGGCACTGTGGTATGTGGTATTGATTGCTGGTGGGCGTGAGTCTCCACGCCCAACATTGTATGTGGTCACCGGGGATCGGACTCAGGACCATTGCGCTTGAGAGGCAGGCACCGGAACCACTGAGCCAAATCTCCAGCCCTTTATTTTTATTTTTTTAATTTGACTTTTTATTGGTACATTATATGTATATATTATGATCACTGTCAACATTGAGAATTTGTACCAGTATATGACATGACTTAATTCTCATTTTTCCCTTTCCCCTACCCATCCTACAAACCCCTGCCACTACATACATAAGCTTTGTTTCCTTTTTTATCACATTTTTCTTTCCCCTCATTATTTACCCTAAACCCCATTTCCCTTTGAATATTTACTATTTTGCAATATCTATCATGCATTCTAGAGCTCATTCACCTCTTCAGATTTCTCTGTTTTTAAAACAACAATCATAATTTTAAAAACCCTAAAAGGCCGGGGGTGGTGGCTCACGCCTATAATCCCAGCACTCGGGAGGCAGAGACAGGAGGATTGCTGAGTTCCAGGCTTGCCTGGGCTACATAGTGAGCTCAGGGCCAGCCTGGACTACAAAGCGAGACCCTGTCTCAAAAGAAAACAAAACAAAACAAAACAAAACAAAACACCCTAAAAGGGTTCTGCAGTGATGAGTTTGGGTTTTTCCAAAAAAAAAAAAAAA
>PVIC010057436.1:0-10666 GCA_004025085.1 Thryonomys swinderianus
CTACTTCCCCAGAAAAGAGTTAGAGTCAAAATTCCTGTTTGATTGTTATAACCTATCTACCTTTTTAAAAAAATCTCATCGGTGGCCCCCACCTTTGAACCCATCCCACCTCGTGATTTTGGCCCATAAAAACCCCGTAAAGAAAGCAATCCTGGGTTACCCACTTTCCGGGCCCCCCTTCTGTCTCTCTTAAGGCAGAAGCTTTCTCTCTCTCAATAAAATTTTCCTACTCAAACCTCCGTCGTTCCTAAAATTCATTCTTCGATTTTTAGAGAACACGAACTCGCGTTTCAGCTGGGGAGTTAGGCCTTAACTCTCCTGCGTCAAAACTACTATTATTCAAACTGTTATTAGTGAAGAAAACAAAAAATTAAAAATCTGCAAGGTTCAAGTAGTAATGTCCCTTTATTAAGTGCCACTGGTAAAGCAGAAAATCTTGATTCAGTTACTTTAATTTTATATAGTAAATTATTTGGCAATAGACTTCATGGATGTGAAATACGATACTTAAAGCTAGTTCTGCACTTTACACTTGCATGTATCAAGCATTTTACAAAAACTAAAATAAGCAAACAGCATTTACTAAATCAACATGCCTTGAAAACTCAGCAGTCTACGATTTAACAATATTTTATTCAACAACTAATTACATAGGAAGTATTAAATTCAAAGTCTTCTGAACTTGGAAAACTACGCGTAACAAATGTGCCCTTTTAAATAAAATTAGATACAGAATGGTATTAACTGCAATTCTATTCTCTGTTCTGTGACAGAGAATAGAATTTTCTATGTATTTTGAAAAAAATACATAGAAAATATGCTAATTCAAATTGGGAAATGAAAAATGTGAGTTTTTAGAAGCTTGCTTTTATGAAAAAAAGAAATTGATAAACATGATAAATTGTATGGCTGTCCCTTATAATTTTCTCCTTAAATCGCTCTGCAACTCTATACTTAAACAGTACAAAAACATAAGGAAATAAGTTCCACTCCATAAGCTGCATGTACCCTGGATCCCACCAAATCAAAGCAGAGTGTCAATAATGTCTGACTTTCCCTAATACCTGGTAATTGCACATGAAAGTGCTCTGGAAATCTAGAATACGGAAAATGATGCCTTTCAGCAACAGGACGCCTTTTGGGGTGGCAATGACAAGGGAAAGTGAAGTCATGGGAGGAAGTCTAAGTCAGGCGACGCGTGATCATACCAAGGCTCCCACCTCTGTTAATGGCATGTTTCTGACAATCAGGTAACTATAACCAAGTCTCAGTTTCTCGTCCACAAACAGCATGCTAACATTACTGGCCTGGCAGGACAGAGGAAGCAGAAAATCAGGCCAGAGGCAAAAGCACGTGTAAATTATAACTGCTCGTGCCCTGAACCCCACACGCCCTGCACAGCCTCCAGCCATCCTACCAGAGTACACCGCGCAAACAGAACTCAGGGCCGTGACTACTGCCTCACACCATGACATGGGACACAGGAACAGGGCTGAAGAGGCGGGACAGTTCCAGGGCCGATTCTTGGTGCCTGCCCACAGTGCACCACACAAGCTGGGCAAAACTGGCCTAAGACTGCTGCCTGAACTACTCTTAGCCTTCTCTCAACAAGCACTTTTGCTTCTACTTGAGGGCAAAGAGAAGCCACCGAACGAGAGCTCATCAGTTTTCTGCACCAGACCAAACTCCAAACACCGCGCCACTCTTGCCCCTCACCGGTCACCTGGAGCCAGGCAGCTGCCTCAGCCCAGGCTTGCGACCCCACCCACCTGCCCGTGCTCTTCCATGCTCTCATCTCGCACTACCTCCAAAACGTGAATGTGCTCGAGTCTGACCCGCCTTTAGAAGAAGCGAGGCCCTACCGCCTACCTCCTCCCTCTCCAGCCATCCTAGCCCCTTCCTGCACTGCTCAGCCTCCTGAACTCGGCTACCAGAGAGGGCACTGGGCCCAGGGAGTCACAACGAAGACTGCTTGGAAACAATGAGAAAAACGGGGGAGGCAGAGGACGGGTCACAGGGACCAGGTCTTTAGCACAGCCAACAGCCCAGGCAGGTGGCCACAGCCACAGCAGAAATGGAACCAGCTCAGAACACCTACAGGAGGCAAATCAGTACACTGGAAGGTGGAGATTCCTTTAAGAGGCAGGGCCTAGCGGGAGGTCCTCAGGTCCAAAGAGAGGTTCTCAAAGGACCCGCAGCACCTAGTCCTCCCTCCTCCACTTTGCACTGCTTCCTCCCGAGTAAGGCAGTTTTGCTCCAGCCCTGAAAGCTGCCGCACACAGGCCCAAAAGCCCTGAGGACAACAGATCTTGGGCTGAAACTTCAGAACCTAGGAGCAAAAATAAATTTTTCTTCTTTACAGAAGAAAGCACAGAAGAACACTCTCGCAATCCTAGAGAAGACATAAAAAGCACTAGCTATAAAACAAACTTTGATAAACTATATTTCATCAAAAACAAAATACTTCGCCAGGCGTGGTGGCTCACGCCTGTAATCCCAGCACTTGGGAGGCAGAGACAGGAGGATTGCTGAGTTTGAGGCTTGCCTGGGCTACATAGTGAGCTCAGGGTCAGCCTGGACTACAAAGTGAGACCCTGTCTCAAAAAATTAATTAATTAATTAATTAAATTTAAAAATACTTCTTTGAGCAGGGGACCACAATATTGATTATGACCAAAGCAGGCTATAGACAGTGCAGGCTGTTAAGAGCTAACCCCACAATCAGCTTGTTTTGAGAAGTGGGTCCCACAGAAGCCTGTGTGCTGAGTCAGGGAAACTCCCACCCAAATTCTGCTCCCAGAATTGAAACCTAACAAGAACAACAATGTTCTAATTAAAAGTATCTATTTTGTCTATTCTGTTCTATATTTGAGAATATTATCTCATAAGGTCCTTTAAGAGCCTTGTTTATGTTAATATCCATAGAAACTATACAATTGCACATCCTCACACACAGCTTACCTTTACACCATTCGATTACCAATAAAAATTACTGGCTTAGGCTAGCCAGCGCCTAGGTCAGGTGCACCAGCACTGACTGTCCTGGCACCCAGCTGTGTTCCTCTTGGATCTCTAGTGGACTTTTTCTCAGGCCTGTGTCACAAACTGGGCAGGAGACAGGAGCCTACTGCAGGAGTTTCCAGCAATGTTTCATTCAGGGTCCCCAGTACTATGTGTCAAAAGACACCTTTAAGAAAATAACCTGCGGGCCGGAGCTTTAGCTCAGTGGTTCCAGCGCCCGCCTCGCAAGCACAAGGTCCTGCGTTTGATCCCAGTAACCACATACAATGTTGGGCATGGAGACTCACGCCCACCAGCAATCAATAACACATACCACAATGCCGGGCGTGGTGGCTCACGCCTGTCATCCCAGCACTTGGGAGGCAGAGGCAGGAGGATTGCTGAGTTCCAGGTTTGCCTGGGCTACATAGTGAGCTCAGGGCCAGCGTGAACTACAAAGTGAAGCCCTGTCTCAAAAAAAAGAAAATAACCTGCTAAGCTGCACCCTAGGAAAACTACACGCAACACACACACACAATAAAAAATACACATTTAGTTTAAAACAAATAAACACAAGATCATATAAAGAGTCAATAACTTTAACAAAAAGCATTCAACAGAGTCATCAGAGGAAAAAAAGGCTAAAATCAAACGCCCCCCACCCCCACGCAACATAGCTACAGAGTACAGAAATGCATGGATTCCAGTGAACAAAGGTGGCCACTGACCCCAGGAGCTACTCCGGATCATCACTGGTGTCTAGGCTGCTGGACACAGGTCACAATGCACAGGGTTCTCGCAGCTGAGAAACCTCAGAAGCTGACCAAAGGCTGCGAAGAGGTGCAGCAGCCGGACCTCTGACAGGGCAAACACAGACACCATGTGGCTCTGACACTGCAAAGGCTCCTCATGCCACCATGGCCTCCAAGACCTATGCTCTCAGACTCGGTCTACTGTCCACCACATCTCCTAACTGAGGTACAGAGATGATCTAATACACATCTTCAATAAAATCTACTTCATTTTACTTACAGATCTTAAAAATTCAGAGGTAGAACATGCTTTAAGATCATTTAGTTCAATTTATTACCAAGGCAGGAATATTAATACTACAGTGCTGCTGGTGAAATATCTATTCTTCACCTTGAATACAGTCTAGGGAAAACACCACAGACCTTTTTTGGTACAGAGAAACAACTAGTACCATACACAGCTCTTTAATCTTTTTTTTAAAAAATAGAAAAAGTTTATTAAAAAAGAAAGCTTCTCAATGCCAGACGTGGTGGCTCACGCCTGTAATCCCAGCACTCGGGAGGCAGAGACAGGAGGATTGCTGAGTTCATGGCGGCTTGCCTGGGCACCATAGTGAGCTCAGGGCCAGCCTGAACTACAAAGCGAGACCCTGTCTCAAAAATAAAAATAAATTAAAAATTAAAAAAAAAAAAAAAAGCTTCTGCGTAAGACGGACAGAAGGGGGGTCCTAAGTGTGTGACCCTTCTTTAATCTTTTTTGTAACCTCAGTTCACTGTAGATCATTACAGATAATGATATGGGCTTAAGACCATTATAATACAGACTGAAAAAATGAACATAGGTTCAGAAAAATATTATATATTTATAAATTACAACGTATTTCAAAAAAAGGGGTGAATGCAGCTGAATGTAGTATAAAAATGATGTAAATCAGCACTATACAATCGAAATGTAATCCAAACCTTCATGCAGACTACATATGAAATGTTAGACAAAAAGAAAATGAAATACAATTTGGTAGCATATACAAAAATATGCAAATATAGCATGCATAAACCATGCAAATGGCCAAAATACTACCATTGTACAATGTCATCAACATAAAATTTTTACATTTTTTTATAGTTTTCTTGTACTATCTTCAAAATCCAATGTGTATTTTACACTTAGAGCATACAGCCATTTAGACTAGCATGCCAAACACTGGTAGTGAGTCCCACGCGGCCAGCGCCTACTCAGCTAGCGCTGGTTATTACGTAGCCAGCTTCGAAGCATTTACAGGGGTTCCTGATCTCTTCCTGAGAACCACACAGAGGAGAGGCAGCCAAGTTCTCCCAGCCAGTAGCAGAGTCAAGCAGGGGATTCCGCCTCCTCTGTCAGCCCCACCCAAAACCTGTGTTCCTAGACACCATGCTGTTTCCCATCAAAAATCTGGTTTTTGTTTGTTCACTGAGTTACTGAAATGTTTAATTAAATTAATACTACCCTGCTTCCTAGTGATATCAGGTTTTTTTTTTAGATTTAAATTCTAGATCCGATTTAAAAACTGACTTTTCCTCTCAGGATTTAAAATATGAAAGAAATGACTTACCATTAATATGAGTTTCTGATACTTTTGTTTTAGGTCTGACATGTCAGCAGATGGGTCCGCCCCCAGAATGCTGTACCAATCTTTCTTTGGCGTCTGTTCCAATGCCATCATCCCTTCAACCAGAAGTTGGGTCTTCCCAGATGAGCGGGATAAAACATGAATGACCAGTCTGCGTGTATCTAAAAAAAAAAAAAAAAAAAAAAAGCCCAACTATTGCCTAAGTTCTTTATTAAAATTGCTGAGTACACCAGTTATATCCCAAACTTCAAGCATGTATGATTATTTCAAATGCTCTCAATAATTCCACGTAAAAAGATACAAGCAAGTACTAGAAAATGTGCTAGGTGTTTGAAGAGAAAGGCTTGGCTCTTAAATTCGCGGCATTAAAAAGCCAGAAAGTGGCAACAGCTCGCGCGATGGACAAACCCGTCGGAAGGCCCTGGTCACGCGCTGCGCGGAGCTCGGCGCCTCGGGAGCAACACGACTCCATTCCCCTTCGCGTCCTCCCCCGCTCGCGCAGCATCTCCGTCCGAGTCCCGGACCGGTGCCGTGTGGCGCTGAATCGCCTACGCCTGGGGTGCTCACAGGGCAAGCGCGCTCCCAAACGCCCCTCACACACTTGGCGGAGCCTGGCCAAGACTCTCAACATGGACGAGGGGAGAACAGCAGCCCAACCCCGGCGGAGGCCCCGCGACCGGCGGCGCCCGCCGTCCCGGGCTGTCCCCTCCGGACCGAGCTCCGGAGCCGAGGTCCGGGCGCGGAGCGGGAGCACGACAGAGCGAGGCGGCGGCCCTCCCAGCGGCGCCCACTCACCGGGCAGCGGGACCGGGCCCCGCCACGGCCACTCCCGCTCCTCGCGTCCCGCTCGGACCGGCCCACGCTCCCCACAGGGGCCAGGGAAATCTCCGTCCCGCCACACTCGGAACCGGCGTCCCCCGTCCGCCGGAAGTCGGTGTGACGTCACCGCGCTGCCGGCCGGAAGCGCCTTTCCTCCGGTCCCGACGCGGTCGCTATGGTAACCGGGCCCGGCTCGGGTGGCCTGCGTGAGCTGGAAGTGCCAAGCGCAGAGCCGGCGGGTCACCCGCCCCGCCTCTCCCTGCGGCTGTCCTGGCCCCGCTCCTTCCCAGCGAGGACCTCACCGCTCCCCAGAGGGCCCCTCCTGCCTTCGCAGGCCGCCTCGACTTACCCTCCCTGCGCCGCTCCAGCTTTAGCCGGACGCGCGCCGGCGAGCCTGGGTGGGAGCGGCCGTAGGGGAGCAGCAGACCTGGGAAAACGCGCTCCGCCTCATCATTTCTCTCAGGGTTAGCAACCGACTTATCCAATAAACCAGAACTTTTCAAGTGCTTCCGCCTTTGCGGTTCCACTTGGCCTTGCTTCCCGTCAACGCGCCGCGGGGAGGAAGGAACTGGCCTTGCAGCCGAACTGGGCGCCGCGGGGTCTCCGGCTGGGGAAAGGAGTCGGCGGCGCCGGGTGCTGGCCTGGCGCCCGTCCTCCTTCCCTCCTTCCCCCACGGCCGGGCTGCGCCTCACCCTGGTCTCTCTTCCTCGCGTGGCACCTGGGGGTGAACACCAGACCCGAACCGACGGCGCAGGACACCAGCTCCACTTAGGGTCCTGAAAATGGTTTCGTTTGCCACTGCGTACTTGTTCTTCCCTTCATTCTCTTCTGTCTTCTACCAAATCTCAGTTTCAGAAGCATTCGAGAGAGAAAATGCTATGGCGATTATGCAGTGATAGTAGGAATTATAAAGAACAGAGTGAGAGGGACCACACACAAAAAAACGTAAAAATGGGGCCGGAGATTTAGCGCAGTTGTTCCGCCGCCTGCCTCGCAAGCGCAAGGCCGTGAGTTCGATCCCCGCTAACCACATACAATGCTGGGCGTGGAGACTCACGCCCACCACCAATCAATACCACATACCACGGTGCCGGGCGTGGTGGCTCACGCCTGTCATCCCAGCACTCGGGAGGCAGAGACAGAGGATTGCTGAGTTCCAGGCTTGCCTGGGCTCCATAGTGAGACCCTGTCTCAAAAAAAGTAAAACTGAGTTCTCCACACGATTTCTGTGTGTAAGGCACACATGAAGAGCTTCACGATGACTAAGCAGGCACTTTCGTTTTAGCCCTAGATCCAGAATGTCTTCCGCGTGCCCTACCAAAATACCTAAAGCAACAGAGTGAGGAGTGGCGAAGACCCTCCCACACGCGTGGTGAGGCTCGCAGTCACCCACCCTGCGGGGTGCTCCTTAGACAGAGGAAATGCTCAGGCACTCCGGTCTGAGTGCAGAACTACTTTATTTTGATTTACTATTCCATAAGGTTTTCTGTTATCTCTTTTATTCCATTTGTTTATTTGGCTTTGGAAATAAGAAAGGTAACTTACTCCATCAAATCCAAAATGTTTGATCATTTCATCTCTATATACTTTGCATTCTTAAAACATACTGTTTTGATCTCCAAAATGTCATTTTCGATCAATCGTTGATGTCATCTGATATCTGGGCCTTTAAAAAATTTCCCTGGATATTTCAAAAATGTGTTTTTAATGATCTGTTTCTTTGTACCAGGATCTAATCAAAGTTTATATATTGAATGTGGTTGTTCTACCCCTTAAATACCTTTTAAGCTGTACCAGCCCCATTTCTTCCCCCAACCTTGAGCTTTTCTTGCATTAGCTTATATAAAAACCAAGGCAATTGTCCTATAAACTAAATCATTTGTCTGTTCACATTAGAATTAACACAGCTTTTGCATGAATCCTTGCTCATTAATCTTTCATGTTTCATTTTTCTAGAGCAACACTGTCCAGTAAAAATACAATGTAAGCCCCAAGTGTAAGCCACATGTGATTTTATATTTTATTTAACCCAGTATATCAGACTTCTATTATTTCAAAATGTAATGAATATAAAAGTGGATTATGTGGGCCAGGGATTTAGCTCAGTGGTTCCAATGTCTGCCTGGCAAACGCAAGGCCCCAAGTTTGATCCCTGGTACCACATACCACAGTGCTGGGCATGGAGGCTCACACCTGTAATCCTAACATTTGAGAGGCAGAGGCAGGAGGATTGCTGAGTCGAAGGCTTGCCTGGGCTACATGGTGAGCTAAGGGCCAGCCTGAACTGCAAAATGAGACCCCATCTCAAAAAAGAAAGGATTACGTGACATTTCACGCTGTTTTTTCCTCCCACGTCTCCAAAGGCCAGTGGGCATTTGGTCCAGGAGCTGCCCCCACCCACTGTGGCCCGGAGGCCTTCCAGGCGCTCAGAAGTGCAGAGCGAGCAGTGGCTCCTGTGCAGAGCCGGCCAGCCCAGGGCCGGGCCCCGGCCGTGAGCCAAGAGCGCCACTACCTTCCCAGCATGACCTGCGGTGTTCCAGCCCAGTCTCCTTTTTCCTCCATAAGTGAAACCGTAAAGAGCTGACTCTTAGGTGCTGCACCTGTGATCTTGTCCAAGGTGTCTGCTTGTCTGGGACACCCCCCTCTCTCTCCGCTTGGTAGTTTCCCTCCTTTACTGCTTGCGTCTCCCGTTATTATAGGTAGAAAAACCAGCTAGACGTTTGTAGGCAGATAGAGAGGGCCGGCCCTTGAAAGACTTGCAAAAAGAGGATCCTTCTGAAGGTCAACACCATCAATGAGAAACTACAGGCCTCATTCTCCTCCCTGGGCGGAAGGTCAAAGTCCGATCCAGCCCCTCCCTGGAAGACAGTAATGACAAAGTCCCCAGATAATGGGCAGGACCTTGAAGCACCTGGAGGAGTCTCCTGACAAGCAAGACCCTCTAGGGCTGGATTTCTCATTAGACCTATTCAATCAAAGAGTTGCTGAAGTAACTATGCTTGTCATTTACCCATTGGTTAGTCACAGTTTGCCCATTTCTTTCAAATTTTATTGGTAGCCCCCTATTTCAGACCCGCCTCACCTCGTGGCTTTGCTCCATAAAAGCCCTCTAAAAAGTGAGGTAGGGGGGTTACCCACTTTCCGGGCCCCCCTTCTGTCTCTCTTAAGGCAGAAGCTTTCTCTCTCAATAAAATTTCTTACTCAAACCTCCGTCGTTCCTAAAATTCATTCTTTGATTTTTAGAGAACATGAACTCGCGTTTCAGCTGGGGAGTGAGGCCTTAGCTCTCCTGCGTCACCGTCAGCCCTTCCACGGCGGCCCAGGCCTTGGAAGGGACTTCCTCGGCTTTTTTAAAACGGGCCTGTGCGTGATCCGGATCCACCAGTGGCACAGCGTGCTGTTTCAGAGGCTCGTCCCCTCCCTGCAGCTTCCTGGGGGCGAGAACGGGGAGAGGCTGTGTGTCTGCTCCAGACTCGAGGTCATGGCCCTGTCCGGAGCGCAGCACAGACCTGGTGGACGGCTGTTGAAGCCGGGAACTGATGGAGTAGTAAGTGCCAAGGGCAGGAAGCACCAAGAGGTGAGATGCTGGTCTCGCACTCTGGAAGGAAAAGCGGCGCTGGCCGTCTCTCCTTGTTCTCTGGGCTTGAATGCCATGTTCCTCCAAAGGACTTTTTCTCACTGAGTCCATGTTATGCGAAACTAATAAAGCAGAAACATGAATGAGGTTATTTTGTGGGCAAGAGCTTCTGTTCTGAGTCAGACTGTAGAGGGAAAGCCCGAATCTGGCATTTCCTGGCCATGAGTACTTCTTTTGTTTTGTTTTGTTTTTTTGTCTGAGACAGGGTCTCGCTCTATAGTTCACTATGTAGCCCAGGCAAGCCTCAAACTCAGCAATCCTCCTGCCTCTGCCTCCTGAGTGCTGCGATGACAGGCATGAGCCACCACACCCAGTATTATTGTATATGGTTACCGGGGATCAAACTCAGGACCTTGCACTTGCTAGGCAGGCGCCAGAGCTAAATCCCCTGCCCTAGAATTCTTAGTACTTATGCGCTCAACCAAATATTTACTGTATGCCTACTGTGTGCTGAGAACCTTTCCCATACCACAGTCTGTTTCTCATCAATTGTACTGGAAGTTACTCAGGAAGTAGGAGATAGTCAGTAGTGGCCTCTCCAGAGCTCAGCGTTGATCTGGTGGACAGATGATAAAACAAGGAACTGGCAGGAAGCACCGATAAAACAAGGAACTGGCAGGAAGCACCGATAAAACAAGGAACTGGCAGGAAGCACCAAGTGTGGACATGTCATGTCAGTGGCCTACAGGCCTGCAAACAGAATAGGTCCCTGGGGGCTGGAAACCCTGGAGTCTGGAAGAGACCAATCCAGGAAGGGTCTTTTATTGGGGGTGGGGCTCTACTTTTTTTGAGTTCTTTCTATAATCCTGTCATTAATTCTTCACCCATGGGATAGCTGGCAAAAATAT
>PVIC010057437.1:0-10644 GCA_004025085.1 Thryonomys swinderianus
ATCTTCCTGGCAAGCACAAGGTGCCAGGTTTGATCCCTGGTGCCACATACCACAGTGCCAAGCATGATGGCTCATGCCAGTAATCCCAGCACTCAGGAAGCAGAGGCAGGAGAATTGCCGTGAGTTTGAGGCCAGCCTGGGCTATGTAGTGAGTTCAGGGCCAGTCTGAGCTATGAAGTGAGATCCTGTGTCAAAAAAAAAAAAAAAAAAAAAAAAAAGCAGAGTTCGAAGTAACTGAATTAACATCTGTGAATAGTCTGCACTATTCAGGCTAGTCAAAATTCAGAGTGCTAAGCAGTATTGTGCAGTATGCCTACAGATCACCTGGGGAACTTGTTAAAATGCAAATTCTGGCTGGAGATTTAGCTCAGTGGTTCTGCCACCTGCCTAGCAAGCACAAGGTCCCTGGTTCAATCCCAGTAACCACATACAATAATATGATATTGGGCATGGTGACTCATGCCCACCAGCAGTCCATACCACACCCCACAGTGCCAGGCGTGGTGGCTCACACTTGTCATCCCAGCACTTGGGAGGCAGAGGCGGGAGGATTGCTGAGTGCCAGGCTTGCCTGGGCTACATAGTGAGCTCAGGGCCAGCCTGAACTACAAAGTCAGACCCTTTCTCAAAAAAACACTTCTATCCCATACTGATACAAATTCTCCAATGTTGTGTATGATTGTGAGCTGTATATAAAATGTACCAATAAAGAATGAAATTTTTTAAATGCAGATTTGTATTTGGTAGGTCTGGGATTCTGCTTTTCCAGCAAGCTCCCCAATCTATCAGTAGTACTGCTGTATTAGACCAGACCTTGATTAGCAAGGCTACAGTTTATTTAGCACATGGTTGCCTTTGCAGATTAAAGTTATCATTTAAAAACTAGGTTGAGAAACACATTCAAAAGCTGCAAATAATAATAATATTTAGGCCTAATGCCTAAAAGGTTAAAAGATGAATAATATAATATTGGTCAGATATTACCTTATTTGTATCCTAGGACACAGCACATCTTTTTCCTGTCTGAATTAAAAACCAATTAAGATCTAAAACATAGGGTATTGTGGCTTTCCTTACTATAGCCCATCCTGCATCCTCCAGGTTGTATGTTTATCTTGATTTCCCCTCTTCTACTTTGACCATGCTTGCTCTACAGACCCAATTTCTCCCTCACTTTTTTACTTTTCTCAAATAAACTTTGCTACCATTAAACCATTTCAAATAAACTTATTCATTTAAAAAGATATAAGATATGGAAATAGAATATCACACCAAATGCTAATAAAGTTATTTAGAGGAGATGACTTAAGTATGGCAGGTTGGACCTGTGAATACTCCCTAAATTGAATGGAATTAATTAACTTTCTCAAACAGCAAATCAGACTCAGAGACAGAGCCTGGACCACAGGCCTCTGCACAGCCAAGAGCTAGTGTGAACATACATAATCTCCACCCACCATGTCCCAAAAAAGGGAACAGGGCTGAGCCCACACTCCGTCCCCCAGGAGAACCCAGAAAGGAGACATGGAGAAATAAGAGTCCAAAGTGTTACTTTAGAAAATCCTTTCACTTGCAGTAAGGAAAGCCAGAGATCC
Organism: Thryonomys swinderianus; assembly: GCA_004025085.1. Taxonomy (NCBI): domain Eukaryota; kingdom Metazoa; phylum Chordata; class Mammalia; order Rodentia; family Thryonomyidae; genus Thryonomys; species Thryonomys swinderianus. The sequence goes on from PVIC010057437.1 coordinate 1,596, forward strand.
TCAGCAACTCTTGGGTGGCTGCAAAAGGCTTTTGCAGTATTGAGGAATGGTACCATTTGTGTGCAATCACGAGATGAGTCCTTTGCCGAGTCACACTCAACCCAAGAATTCACTGACACAGCTTTTACAAAGAGATTTATTTTTTGAAAAATATAAGATGGGGGGAGGCTGGAGATTTAGCTCAGTAGTTCCAGCGCCTACCTAGCAAGCGCAAGGTTCCTGGTTCAATCCCCAATAACTACATACAACAATACTGGGTGTGGTGACTCACGCCCACCGACAGTCAGTACTACATACCACAGTGCTGGGCATGATGACTCACGCCTGTAATCCCTCAGGAGGCAGAGGCGGGAGGATTGCTGAGTTCGAGGCTAGCCTGGGCTACTTAGTGAGCTCAGGGCAGCCTGAACTACAAAGTATAAATAAATACACACACACACACACATATGATAGGGGACGAGGGATTTAGCTCAGTGGCACCGCACCAACCTCCCAAGTGCGAGGTTCTAAATTTGATCCCCAATACTAGGGGAAAAAAAAACAAGATAAGAAAGAGTCATATATCCACAATGAAATCTTCTCAGGGCTGCGTCTTCTCAATTTCTAAAGACCACGGTTGATATGATTGAAACTATCCAAATAGAAGAGGTTCTAAATACTAGTGAGTTAAAAAAAAAGTCAAAACTGAACAGTGGCTCAAGACCACTTGTCCTCACAGCTCTTGAAGCGCCCCCCTTTTCTATTTCCCTGACTGTGCCGGGAGAGAGCTGTGAATATCCTCACCAAAGCTCCACATGTCATAGTCCCCTCATACATATCCCAGGGATAGTCTGATTTGCTGATTTGTAGTGGGTTTCCTGCCTGTTTCTTTGCCAGTACCATGCTGTTTTTATCACAGTGACTTTGTAGTAAAGTTTTAAGTTGGGGATAGTGATACCCCCTGCCATGTCCTTGTTTCCTAGAATCGCTTTTGCTATTCTAGGTCTCTTGTGGTTCCAGATGAATTTTTGGATGATTTTCTCTAGATGTGTGAAATATGCTCTTGGGATTTCAATCGGGATTGCAGTGAATTTAAATAGTTGTGGGACTAAAGCCATTTTGATTATGTTGGTTCTTCCTATCCAGGAACAAGGAATGTCTTTCCACTTTCTGATAACCTCTTCACTCTCCTTTTTCAGAGTGTTGTAGTTTTGAGAGTAGAGGTCCTTTACCTCCTTTGTTAGATTGACTCCTAGATATTTCATTTTTCTGGGTGCTATTGTAAAAGGAACTGACTCCCCAATTTCTTTCTCTATCAATCTATTATTTGTGTATAAAAATGTGATTGATTTTTTTTTTTTGAGACAGGGTCTTGCTTTGTATCTCAGGCTGGCCCTGAGCTCAGTATAGAGCCCAGGCAAACCTCGAACTCAGCAATCCTCCTGTCTCCTGAGTGCTGGGATTACAGGCATGAGCCACCACACCCGGCACTGTGGTATGTGGTATTGATTGCTGATGGATGTGAGTCACCATGCCCAGCATTTTATGTGGTTACCAGGATCGAACTCAGGACCTTGAGCTTGTGAGGCAGGTGCCAGAACCACTGAGCTAAATCTCCAGCCCAAAATGTGATTGATTTTTGAGCACTGACCTTGTATCCAGCTACACTACTAAATTCGGTGATTAAATCTAGCAGTTGTTTGGTGGAGTTTTTAAGGTCTTCTAGATAGAGTATCATGTCATCAGCAAATAATGACAGTTTAAGTTCTTCTTTTATCTTTATTCCTTTTATTTCTTTCTCTTGTCTAATTGCAATGGCTAATGCTTCTAGCACTATATTGAACAGGAAAAGTGACAGTGGACATCTTGTCTTGTTCCTGATCTTAGTGTGAAAGATTTCAGTTTTTGACCATTTAGGATGATGCTGGCTGTTGGTTTTTCATAAATAGCTTTATTAGATTGAGATACAGTCCATCTATTCTGAGTTTCTGTAGGGTTTTGATCATGAATTGGTGTTGGATTTCATCAAATGCTTTCTCTGCATCTACTGATATGACCATATCGTTTTTGTCTTTGAGTCTATTGATATAGTAAATAATGTTTATTGATTTATGTATGTTGAACCATCCTTGCATCCCTGGGATGAATCCAACTTGGTCAGGGTGTATGATCTTGTTGATAATTCTCTGTATTCTGTTTGCCAGTATCTTGTTAAGGATTTTTGCATCAATGTTCATTAGGGAGATTGGCCTGTAGTTCTCTTTTTGGGGTTGGGTCTTTTTTTCCTTTTGGAATCAAGGAAATGGTTGCTTCAAGGAATGAATTTGGGAGTACTGCTTCCCTTTCAATTTAATTAAAAAGTTTGAGACGTAGTAATATTAACTCTTTGAAAGTTTTGTAGAATTCAGTGCTAGAGCCATCAGGACCACAACTTTTCTTTGTCAGTAGATTTTTTTTATTACATGTTCAATTTCACAAGTTGATATTGGGGTATTTAACATTTTCATATCCTCTTCATTCAACTTTGGAGGTTCATATTGTCTAAGAATCTCATTTATATGCTTTAAATACTGTCTGACTTGAAACTAAGAGCATGTTCTAACCTTGAAATATTTTTCAAGCTACAAAATAAAATGTGAAAATGAAAAATGGTAGCTATAAGAAGAAAAACCCTCTGTTTAGCAGTGTTTCAAGTGCTATGCAGGACTTCTATGGAAAATGAATGAATATTACTTTCCTTGCCTCTCTTACCTGCACCTCTGATGAAAGGATGACATGCATGAGGTCAAACAGAGGGAGGAGCCTTATGATGAATCACTACCTTTGCAGCATATGCTCGAGAAATAAGATTTGATCTTGACTATTCCTGGGTCCTAATTCTCAAAACTTGTTTTTATGTGTTGATTATCCTTTTCCCACTAATACCCTGACCTGAAAATTTCTCTAGTCCTCCACTCTCTTGTGACCCCAACCCCACTGCTCCCCCACTTCTCCTATCTCCAATACTACCTACATTCCCTTCACCAGTTTTCCTTGTTTTATGCTAATGTCTCCTATACCTCCAGGCTTTCTCATGCTCCTGACTCAGTATCTCTTTCATCCCAGGGCCACCCTGGACATTGTAACATCCCTGTGAGGACCATTCATTTAACCAGGTGTCTGTGCCAAATTCCACACTCATATTTTTCATGAAAATCACTTCATTCTGAGAAATGAAGTTGGATAAACTGGGCTGCATCCAAGAGGAATGTAGGTGTGGAAGGTCTAGGGTGTACTGAACAACTACTCGTTGCCATTGACGACAGAAAGGAGAGGAAAGGAGAACATCAGTTGAAGCCTGGCAGATGATCAAAATGGAGGTGCCAGGGATGTAGCTCAGTGGTGCCACCACCTGCCTGGCAAGAGCAATGTCCAGAGTTTAATCCCTTGTTCTGAGGGGGGGTTGGATGGAGCTAGAGCTAAAGGAATTGATGGAGTAGAAGAAAAAGGTCAAGAAACAGAAAGTCTGGGAAGAAATTCTGTAATTAGCTTCCTTTTAATACTATGCCATCCTGTCCTCCTTTCCCATGGTTCAGTGCAGAGGACTGAGCTCGGGATACATCCTTAAAGTTTCTGAATCAGGAAGGATATGTCAGCATTTCCCAAAGAAGAGTTTTTTGGGGGAGGAGGAAAACACTAGATTTTAATAAATATGTGTGTACACTTCAGTATGTTTTCCACTAAGGGATTTCAGGATAAGCAGTATGAAAGTAAATAATGAAGATTTTTAAGTCATATTTAGGATTTCAGTACTCATTCTAATCTACTTAAATCCAGGATTTGGGGTGTGTGTGTGTGTGTGTGTGTGTGTGTGTGTGTGTGTGTGTGTGTGTGTGTGTGTGTTACAAGGGACTGAATCCCCCTGAGGCCTCGTGGATGCTAGGCACACACTCCACTACTGCCACTAAGCCATATCCCCAATATGGGATAATTTACAACATCAGAAGAAATAGTGGGAGACAGCGGTCTTCACAATTCTGTGCTCAACCTAGCAGTCACCACTTAATTCACCTTTTCTGAATAAAGCATAAGCAGTTCATGGGGAGCCTTTATCTTAAAGCAGAGAAGCAAGGCCCACATCTGACCCTGGCAGACGTGGCATGGCTGGCCTCCATCTGAATGATGAAGCCACACCAGAATGCACTTGACTCCCTGCAAGAACTGCTGAGGAAAAGACAATGACCTGTTTCATGCCTGATCCCATGTCCCAGCTGCACCATGTTTCAGACCCACGCCGAGGACTTGAACCCAGGCCACCTGTGAAGAGGCTGTAAACTTCTTCCTCTCCTGAGACACTGCTGCTTCTGCAGAAGTCAGAGCAGCTGCAGAGCTGGCAGAGTCTCTGCTGCCAGGGTCTTTGGCCTTCTCCTGCCCAGGTGAAGCACTGGAGCCTCCGCCTCCAGCATCCTGGCAAGAAACGCGAACTCCTACAAGAATGGGGAGAAGCCAAGGAGGCCCAAACTTTCTTCAAACAGAACCTCTGAGCCAAAACTTCGTGGGAGGAAGAAGAGTCAAGCTACTGCCCTGGGCCTAAAGGGAAGTGACTCAGCTCTCCAGCAAGAAAGGAGCTTTCTAGAGACATGAGGGTTGGTGCCCAAGGGATTGGGTAGACAGGAGGAGGGAGTACTCACCAGGAAAAATACATGTGCTGCAAGGTTGTGCTGCGCTCCATAAATATGTGTGGTTGTTATGCAATATTTTTTAAATTAATGCTTAAAATAGAAATGTTAACTATTCTGATTGAAAATTTCATACTGCACACAAATATCAAATTATTACCCTGTAGCCCATAAATTTATATAATTGAAGTTATACTTGAAAAATATTCTGAGGTGCATGTTTTTAAAATGAAAGAAAAATGTCTGGTCCAGCGTGCAAAACTGGAAATTCTTCCTCCATCTTTGCCTGTTCTAATTCCCGCTTCTCTTCTCAGACCTAATTAAACTGTGAAAAAGACGGCCAGCAAGTGGCAGCACCAGATAACGCACGTTCATTTTGTTTCCATTGATTGCCCCGGAACTTTGGTGCGATTTTACGCAGCTATTGGTGAAATATCTCCTGAGAAACAAGAGGTACCAAGTTCATCTCTATTCCCAGATCCTCCACAGTGGCACACGCTGGATGTATTTGTTGATTGAATGGGTAATGAATGAATAGCCAAATGGATAAATTTTGACAACTCACCTAAATTAGAAAAGAAGTCACCAGGGCCGGAGGATTAGCTCAGTGGTTCCGGCACCTGCCTCGCAAAGCTCAAGCTCTTGAGTTCAATCCTCGCTGACCACATATAATGCTGGGCGTGGAGACACGCCCACCAACAATCAACACCGCATACTACAATGCCGGACGTGGTAGCTCAGGCCTGTAATCCCAGCACTCGGGAGGCAGGGACAGGAGGATTGCTGAGTTCGCGGCGGCTTGCCTGGGCACCATAGTGAGCTCAGGGACAGCCTGAACTACAAAGCAAGACCCTGTCTCAAAAAAAGCAAAAAAAAAAAAAAAAAAAAAAAAAAAAAAAAAAAAAAAAAAAAAGTCACCATTTGAAATGATCATCTTCTCTTTTTATCCCATTGCTACTGTTTTCATCTTAATTCCCTTAGTAGAATAACGAATTCTCATCCTTTGCCAACCTACATCCCTGTTCTCTAGTTAAAGTATTCCTGTTTCTTTTGGAAATTTTTTTTTTTTTTGAGACAGGGTCTCACTTTGTAGTTCAGGCTGGCTCTGAGCTCACTATGTAGCGTAGGCAAGCCTCGAACTCAGCAATTCTCCTGCCTCTGCTTCCCGAGTGCTGGGGGAAATTATTTTTAAAATCATCGAATTTAGGCAAGGTATGATGACATACACCCCCATAATCATAGCACTCGGGGGTCAGAGGCAGGAGGATCACAAAGCTACCCAGTGAGTTTAAGACCAACATGAACTATGGTGAGACCATCTCAAAAGAACTAAATAAAATTAAAACCATAAAATTTAAAACAAAACCCGTAATAGAAGCACAAGTGAAATTCCAGGCTCACAAGAAATAATATTTATCTGCATGGATGTTTACAAGACCTCTAAGAGTACACAATCATTCTTTGATCAGTTGTATTTTTTAACCGCTGACTAGCTTGCAGCCTATTCTTAGTTGAGGTTTTACTCTTGAAACACATTTTATTTCACTGGCCCCTCTGAAACATTCCCTTCTTAAGGAACCTATGCTTTAAAAAATATTAATCTCTGCTTAGTAAATTAGAAGTGACAAAAATTAAAAAGATTAAATAATATGCAGTGAAATCTCACTCTGGATTAGAGTGATGACTTCCTACCATCCTAAGGATGAGTCGAAAAAGTCTTCGCCCTTTGCTTAGCTGTGTTTCCCGGATGCCACACTGGGAATGAAAGGTAGCCAGTCTTCCCTAATAGCCAACCACAGGCCTTTGCTGGTAGAATAATAGCAGCTGGCAGTCCTGAGTGAGAGCAAGGGACAACTTATGCACATCCGGGTTCTCTGAGGGCAGCAGTGCTACTTACTTTTGTAACTCCAAACCACACCCCGTGTGTGACATATCTTAAGGCCTAAATAAATATTTACTGAATATGTGGAGACTATCAAGACATATCTCACTGAACAATACTTGAATGAGAGCCACATTCCTGGCAGAAGAAAAGAGTAAGCAAATCATGGGAGCCATCCCGCAGCAGACTCACACGAATGGGCCCAGAACCAAAAAAGTTAAATAGCATTACCGGGAAATTGTGCCGCCCTTGATTATCTCTCTCATCTGAGGGCTGCTGTCCTCACCCTGTTCAACTCTGTCACACCTAACCACCCTCCTACTGCTTTTACACCTTCACTGGGTGTTGACTGTAAACTTCTTGAACTTAAAGAGCCCAGCTGGCGGTTTTTTTTAATTTTAATCAAGCAGCTGGGGGGAGTTCTGATTTACAGTTAATCTCCCCAACGCTAGAGAAATATTGTGTCCTAAAAACAGTTATCTTAAATATTGCTGGTCCCGTGTGTCAGGATTAATCGGTACTCCCTTCTTACCCCGAGTGCTTTCCCTAGGCAGTCTCGTCCCCACCCATCATTTCTATACCAGTAACTCCAGATCTTTACCTGTCATTTAGATTTGCCTCCCAAGCTCCGCGTTGTAGCCAAGTACCGCTGAAGCATCTCTCCCTGAATGTAGCATGTGGCTTCCTTAAATATATCATGGCAGATAGCAGATTCAGGAACCCTGGTTTAAAACGGCAGACTGAGCACACCCATTAGTCTTTTTTTTTCTTCAAAAGCTACATTAATTACCATACTAAAGATATGGATGCCCCCCAATCCGACCCACAAAGAGAAACGAACAAGAGGTACTAGTGGAGTAGACATAAAGCTCTGGAAGTCAGAAAATGAGTGTGGAGGGAGGAGTGGTGATCTGCAGGCCGCGCACCGAGAGGATGGAACTGCAGCCCGGAAGGGAGTCGTCTGCCCGCACTGTGTGCTGCAAAACGCTGTCGGGGTGGAGACTACATGTTCTACAGAAGCCAAGAGCAGGACACAAGCAGATGATAAGCAGAAGCACTTCAGCAATGCTAAGACTTGCATTGTGTCCAAAAGCCAGAACAAGATAGAAAATATGACTAACAAAACCTCACATTGCTCCCCAAACCTGCTTCAGCCCTCATGCGTCCTTCCTCAGTCAGTGCCACCATCTTCCATCCATTTTCCCAAGTCAGAAGTCGAAAATGACCCTGTATTCTTCCCTTCTCTTTGTGCCTGCTTTAATAAGCTGAGCATTGATCTTATCTCCTAAATATCTCCTATTTCCTCTCTCTTTTCCTTCCCCCGCAGCCATGCTTTTTATGGACCTTTATCATATCTTTCGTGGGATCTGTCTCGACTTCTCTCCACCCCTAATGTGAAGCTTCCCACACCATTTTCCAGGATCCTATTAGACCTGGTGAGCGCAGCACCGGACACACTGACCAACCTTCAGCCACCGAGAGCTGGGTCATCACTATGCCTGAGTGAGGCCTGGCCACCTATCCAGCGCCCAGTTCCCTGCTGCAGGTTTTACTCTTTAGGTCCCAGTACTATAGACTTAGCTTTAGTTCTTCCCCAAACATTGCTCTTTCTAAAGCCAGGGACAATTCTCCCTCTCCTTAAACTCCTGTTGGCTTTATTGACACTGAAACCTCTTTCTGGTTCAGCATCCCTAAGGAAGTTCCTTACCTTCCACAGATAATCATGGACTTCTGACCCTTCCACACACTTTGTTTTATGTTTCTCCGAGGCAGCACTTTTGTGCTGAATGGTATGGTGTTCGCTGCATCCCCAGCCCAAGCTGAAGGCACTTTATGGAGCAAGAACCAGTCCTTTGAGCTTTGTACCCTTTGCAGATGTGTCACAGAGATGAATGATTAAAGTCCCAGAGTCCTCCTTTTCTATCAATGTATATTAGTAGTACAGAAGGAGATTCATTTTGAAGTATTGGTACATGCATATAATGTATTTTGAGTATCTTTACCCTATGACCCTTTTTTTTCCCCACTTTTCCTGATCCCCTTACACATATCTAAATTCTACCTTCTAATTCCCTATTATCTCTTAATTCTTTTTTCTCATAATCTATATTCTTATATAAAAGAATATACATATTTAACTTTCTGAGACTGGCTTATTTCACTTAACATGACAGTTTTCAATTTGCCCATTTTCATGGTTTCATTCTTTACGACTGAATAATATTCCCTTGTGTATATACACCACATTTTCATTATCCATTCTTCAATGATAGATGTCTAAGGTGGTTCCTGTAGCTAGCTATTCTGAATTGTGCTACTATAACTGTGGATATGCATGTGTCATTAGAGTATGCAGCCTAACTGTTTTAGGAGTATATTCAAGTACAGCTAGATCAAACTGTATATCCTTTTTTAATTTTGGGGGAAATCTTAATGTTGATTTCCATTCTAATTTCCATTCAAATTTATATTCTCAATAACAGTGTAGAAAGATTTCTTTATCCTTCCATTATTCGCTCTCATTATTTTC
>PVIC010057438.1:0-10665 GCA_004025085.1 Thryonomys swinderianus
TCCACGCCCAGCATTCTATGTGGTTACCGGGGATCGAACTCAGGGCCTTGCGCTTGCGAGGCAGGCGCTGGAACCACTGAGCTAAATCTCCGGCCCCTATGAACCACATTTTTAACTTTTATTAAACATTTGTGTCCACTACAAATTATTTTCCAGGAGGAAGGGAAAAGACCAAAGGCTTGCTAGCCACAGGTAGGCATCCTGGATAGAATTTAAGCTAAGCTCACAAGGATACATTTAAATAGATAATGGAATCCACATGGAATATCATAGAAACATAAGTGGCAAGGAAATGGGGCACATTTTAAATTGACCCAATACAACCTCCTCCCAAATAACTCCATGAATGTCTAAACATTAGAATTTTTTGTTTGTTTGTTTAACATACTTAGAAACGCAGCACACTTGAGAAGTCTAATGTAGTAAGCTCTTAAAGACATGAACTTTGAAGCCAGATGACTTGGGTTTGATTCCTAGCTAGGCCACTTCCTAGCTCTGCAACCTTGGTTAAAATTACTTAACCTCTCGAGTGCCAACTTCTTCTGAGAAACAGATAAGATAAAAAGTGTAAATATTAACAATTACTGTGTTCAGCATCATGCAAACATTGCTGTCTTCTAAGCAGCAAGTTATCTAAAGGAATGGGCCTTTTGGTAGGCAGAGACTCCCCCAAAATATAATTAAAATAGCAATACAAACACTCATAATGGTGTTTAAGTACAAGCACTATTGTAAGCACTTTGTACATATAACTTCCTTAGTCTTTCAAAAGCTCTATGATACATTGTTCTTATCCTATTTTGCATAGGAGGAAACTAAGGACTTTGAAGAGCTTGCTCAAGTTTGCGCAGGTAGAACATGGCAAAGGAACTTGAAACTCCCCCATTCTGACCCCTGAGTCTGTGTACTTTGTCATCATATCGTAGTCCCTATTTTAGAGTGGGTGAGGGATGGAGGCCTAAGAAAAGGCTCTGTGCAGGTAGAGAGAAAGAGCAACAAATGTCCACAGGGAAGTGTGCCGCTAGACCCCACCCGGTTTCAAATGAATTGGCCCACAAACCCGGGCATGTTAGCTTTGACGAAACAGGAAAGATTTGGGAGGAAAGCACTGGCAAGCCCAAAGAGCATTTCATCAGGAGAACATGCTGTTCCTTCTTCCCATTGAAACTTCTTGAGGTCTCTGTTTGGTCACTAGATAATCTAAAGCTGAGAAACTGTGAAAATTAAAAACTGTGGAACATCATTAAAGCAGATGTTGGTCCATGTTGTGGCCCAGGGGTTATGCTAGAAGACTTGTAGAATCAATCAGAGAGTGCCTTCTAAAATCAACAGAACACCATGAAAGTAGCAGGAACTCATAATTACAGTGAGTCACCATATGTCAGTTCATGACAGCTATTAGAGGCAAGAACTTACCTTAAAGAGTGAAGTTTGGCCAAAAAAATTAAACAAGATGGTTTTTAAGTTGTTCAGAGGAAGTCTCTCTCTCAGTGATTTAGGCAAATATATGGAAACCAAGAGCCTCCCCAGAGGGACAGCACCTAGGTAAATCTGCCAAGAAAGTCCAAGAAATGAAAGCTGAGTCTTCGTACATCAGAGTGAAACCCCACTCCCCTCCCAAGGACATGATGCATGGGGCTGGGGGCCGGAAAGTAACTTCATAAAATTATCAAACTCCCTTTGCACATAGGCATACTCGCTCAGAATTTCAGGCCAAGACACAGTCCTGGTGCATATAGACACACAAACACATGTGCACGTGTGCGTGCACACACACACACCAAACCCACCTCTTCCTTTCCAATCCTATTTCTGAGGTTTTCTTCTTTTAACCTGGTCCCACCTGATTAGTAATAAGTCAGAAGGGCAAATTACATACTGTGCACTAATTCTCAGAAGTAAAGGGCAGTCTTAGGAATTAGGCTACCTTCACTCCATATAATTCTGGAAGTGGAAAAAACCCTAAAACAAAACAATAAGAACTGTGCAATAAAGTCACCTCACATTTTACTGAGCAATATTTTTATTAAAAGTGTGGTAGGAAAGTGAGGAATTATTCATTAATAATCCTGCTGGACACTCCTGGGCAGAAGAGTTTACTCATTTGATTGGTAACATTATTTGATATTTTTGAAAGTGGAAGGTGGTTTATCAAAAACCACACTGGGACCGGAGTTGTAACCAGGTCAGGGCAAGGCAAAAGCAGAGTTTATAGGCAGCCTTCCCTGTTTTCTGTCACTCAATCCCTTCATCATCCTCGAGAGGTAGATTGTATTATGACCAGGAAATGGAGACTGAGAGAAGTTACGTGATTCATCCAAGGTCACCAAGCAAGGAGGCTGAACAAAGATATAAGTGGCTTCAATTTGTGCTTTTCCTACTACCCATGTGACCTCTCAAGGACCTATTACTTAGTTGAGTGTATGATGAAAGGGATGAAAGTTTATAATATTTCCAAACATAATTTGTAAACCCCAATCCACATGGCATTTCTCTTAGTAAAAAGCAATTTTGTTTGAGCAACTGAGTATTATGGAAAGATCATGATTTAGTTTGCCTAGGCAAACAGTTTGACACCGAGAGTTTAAGTGAGGTTGGTTCCTTGGTTGATCTGCCAATGTTTATCATAGAAAACCTACTTGTAAACAAAACATAGAAGTTAGTATGGACTTCAAATATGGCTATGTAGCTTTTGAAGAAGTTGACCTTGCTCATAACATAAATATGAACTAACTAACTTGAAGGCACCTGAAAATGAACTAAAGTGGACAAATTCTGGAGAAGAGTAGACATTTGGAGAAAGGTACCATCAAAGTGGGATTATCTGTTTTATATTATTAGTCTAATGCTAGGCAGAAACTAGTATACTGAAGGACATTTAAACTCTGAAGGAAAATCTGGAGGCTTCCTTCTGTGAAAAATTAGAAAATTAAGGTCAGCAGAACTACAGCGACAAGAAGGAAATGATAGGGACATTTAGAATGGAGAGAGTTATGGAGGGAGAGCTCAGATTCTAAGTATAAGTTCTGTGCAAATATCTTATTGACCTATTGGTCATATATGTACAGTAGAGACCTTAAATAAGAATAAAGGAACTTAACAGATTTTAACTGTCACCTAGGAAATGGAGTCTACAGTTTACATTTTTTACAGAAAAAGATGCATTACATACACACAATAAACTCCAGCCAAGTTTATTGAGCAGTAGAATATAAATCAGTAACTTCAGAGAAATACAGTAGAATTGAGTCCCCACAATATAAAATTCACAATGTCCAGAATATAATCCAAAATCACTTAACTTGTGAAAAAAGAAAAAAATGGGACACATTTTAAAAATGAAAACATAATTAATAAAGATCAATCTGAGATGACTCAGATGTTAGAATTAGCAGGTAGGGATTTAAAAGAAGCGAATATAACTGTACTCAGGTATTTAAAAGAAAATGTACTTGCACTAGGCATGTTGGCTCACACCTGTAATTCCAGCCCTCAGGAGGCAGAGGCAGGAGGATTGCTGTGAGTTGGAGGCCTGCCTGGGCTACACAGTGAGTTCAGGTTCAGCCCGAATTACAAAGGGAGACACTGTCTCAAAAAAAACTAAAAAAAAAAAAAGTGTGTGTGTGTGTGTGTGTGTGTGTGTGTGTGTGTAAATAGGAACAAAGAAACAGAAACAAAACAAGGAGAAAGAGGAGAGAGAAAGGAGAACAAAGTAAAAGAGAAGGAAGATAAGACAAAAAATTCTAGAACTTTAGATGCAATAATAGATTTTTAAAATTGCATTGGATGGGTTCAATAGCAGTACAAAGATGAGAAATGTCATCAAATTCAGAAACTAATAGAAATCATCCCACCAGCAGAACATAAAATATAATAATTAGCAATATGAACAGTCTCCACTGCTTGGGCAGTGTCAAAAGGTCTTATATACATGGACTCTCAGCAAGAGTGAGGAGACAGAATGGTGAAGAAATAGTATCTGATGAAATAAAGGTGGAAATATATATATTAAAAATTCAAGAAACTCATCAAACCCCAAGCAAGATCAAATACAAACAAAAACATTCTTATGTACATCAGAGTCAAACTGCGGTAAATCAAAGAAAATACTAGCAGCAGCTGGAGAAAAATGGCATGTGACATAAGACAAACAAAGAAACAAAAATTCAAATGATTACTGATTTTGCACCAGAAAACATGGAAATCAGAAGAGTAGAAAATTTTCAAAACAGTGGGGGAGGGTCTGCCAATCTATGATGTTATAGCAAGCAAAAATATCCTTTAAGAATAAAAAAATAAAATAAAAACATTTCCAGGCATATAAAACTAAGAAAATTCATTATCAAACCAAGCTATAAAAATGCTCACTGATGTTCTTGACACTGAATAGAAAAGATACTGGATGAAAGAAAGAATGGACAGCATCAGAAACAATAAATAACTACGTAAATATAAAGTACTTTTTTCTCTGTTTTATTAAATTACATAGTACTTTTAAAGCAATGATTATAACATTGTGTTGTGAGATTTATGGTCTTCTTAGATTAAAAATATGAAAATTATAGCCTAAAGAAGTGGGAGTATAAATGGACATTTATGATTCAGAATTTCATTTCACATGGAGCTGTAAAATATTAACTCTAAGTAGACTTTGAAAATATGAGGGTATACATATTTACAGGATTTTCAGTAAGAGTTTAAAAACAATATAGATGATGATTAAAGGATCTCCACAAAAGCAAACTACAATTGTAATAAATATTAAAACAAGGTAAAATAAAGTAAAGCTACAGGGCAAGAGGAACAGGGAAGCAAAAACCAGAGGGATAGACAAAAATTAAATCAGATAGTAATCCTGATTCTACACATATCAATAATTACATTACACATTATTTGACTATACACTCAAATTGAAGATAAATATTATCAAGGCAGGTAAAAATGTCAAGCACAAACTAATGCTATCTATAAGAACTATGTTTTAAATATGAAGTCACACAAGTAGTTAGAAAATAGAATATATATATAATTATATATACATACAGAAGACAGCTTGGAGGGCTATATTTATATCAGAAAAATAGTCTATAAGACAAAGTATTGTTACAAAGAGGGGTATTTCATAATGATAAATAGATTAGGGTTAGAGTTCAGATTAGAAAGTCATAACATTATAAAAGTTAAGAGCCTCAAAAGAAACAGGAAAATTTGAAAGGCCTAAAAGGAAAGTGATAATTTGACAATCAAAGACATGTTAGCACTCCTCTTAACCAAGAAACAGTCAGTTAAAAATTAGTAAAGATAAATTAATCCAAACATCATTATCAGCCACCCTGACTTATTTAATAATTATAATACAACATATCAAACAGTTATAAAATGTACATTTTCAATAGTTTATACACTGGTTCATAAGACAAGTTTTGATAAATGTAAATAGACTGAAGTTATACCAATTACAGTATATTCTGTGACCAAAGAAAAGAAATCAATTATAATAAGATAGTCCCAAATATTTCCAATTTTAACAATATACTTCTAAATAACTTATGCCTTGAAGAGAAAAAATATTTTTTGAACTGATAGCTAATGAAAATACACAATATAACATTTTTAGTATTATTGTTAAAGGAGTGCCTAGAGTGATATTCACAGTTTCTTGTGATAATATTAAAAAAGTAGAGAGTTAAAGGAGTGCCTAGAGTGATATTCACAGTTTCTTGTGATAATATTAAAAAAGTAGAGAGGTCTAAATCAGTGGCCTATGGATCACATTAAGAAACTAGATAAAGAAAAAAGTAATCCCAAAGGAAGTACAAGGATGGAAAATAAAAGATAAGATTAGATATCAACAAAGTAGAAAGCAAGCAATAGAGAAAATTAACAAGGAAAAAATTTGGTTCTTGGAAAGGATCAATAAAATTGAAAACTCCCTTTCCTATACGGACCAAGGAAAAACAAGGAAAGAAATGATCGATATCAGAAATGAAAGAGGAGTTATCATACAGATCAGAGGTGGGCAAACTAGTCAGCACATCAAATCCTACTCCAGGCTTGTTTTTGTATTGCCCTGAGGTAAGAATGGATTTTACATTTCTTTTTAAAAAGGTTGTGCAAAAGAGAACTAGGGGAAGAAGAAACAAAAACAAAAACATGAACACAAAAACACACAGCACACAGATATCTGTGTCTTAAGAAACCTAAAAATATTTACATCTGCCCTTCAGGGAGTAAGTTTGCTAACCTGTTAAAAGTCCTATAGATGCTTTTAAAAAATTAAAATATACGAACCAAACATCAGCGAACTTGATAAGATAAATGAAATAATTTTTTAGAAAAGTACAACTAAGCAAAACAGACACAAGATGAATTAGAGAAATTGAATGCCACTATATTCATTAAGTAAATCGAATTAGCTATTCCATAAAGAAATTCCAGACACAGAGGGTTTCCTAATGAACCCTATCAGGGATTTAATGAAGAAATAACATCAATATTACACAGACTCTGAAAGTAGGAAAAGGACCATTCACCAACTCATTTTTATAAAGTTGGCAAAATCTTAATCTAAAACCTAACAGAGAAATGACAAAAAAAGAATATTGAAGAATATTGTTTCATGACAGAAGTACAAAAATACCTAGTGAAATATAAACACATTGAAAATAGCAATATAAAAAATATAACACACCATGATCAATAATAGTTTCTTACAGAAATCTAAGCGTGTTTTAATTTAAAGTGGAAAGACAAGTAATTATCTCAAGAGATACAGAAAAATCACTCGACAAAATTCAATACTTCATCACAAAATTTTTCAGCAAGTAGAAAAGAAGGGACTAGAGTATGTGCCTGAAATCCCAGCTACTCAAGAAGCTGAGATAGGAGAATTGCTAAAGCTCAGGAGTTTAGGGCTAGTCTAAATGCAAAAGCTATCTCAAACAAATCAAAACATCAACAACAACAACAAAAACGGTAGCTTCCTCAAATTAAAGATTTCTTAAAATTAATATGGTCAACAATAGTAATGGCAATAGTGAAAACTTTTCATGTAATATCAACAATTAGACAAGGATGCCTACTTTAACCACTTTTGTTCAACATTTATTGGAAGCATTAGACATGAAAATAAGGCCAAGAAAGAAATAAAGATCAATAAGAAAGACATAAAATTGTCTATTGTTAGATGATAGTGGCTTATACAAATTCCTAAGGGATTCAAAATACAACTAGTAGAATGAATATGTGAAGCTATCAGGTGCATATATGTATGTATGGATATGGATATATGCCCTTATCTGAAATGCTTGGAACACAAATGTTTCAGATTTGGAATATTTGTATAAACTTCTCTAGTCAACCATTCCTAATCCAAAAATCTGAAATCTGAAATGCTTCAAAATCTAAAGCTACAAAGCAATTTGGATTTTGAATGTTTGGATTAGTCCTGCTTATTCAAATATGTGTTATATATTATATATATAATCAATTTTATTGTACATACTAGCAACAATAATTGTTATTGGATTCAAAGACCCAGTACTGCTAAGAAAGAATTCTCCCAAAACTGATCAACAACTTCAATCTTGATCATAATCTCAGCAGTATTTTTGTACAGATTGATAAGCAGATGCAAAAATTTATATGGGCATAAAGAGATTTAGAATAGCTGAAGTAATCTTGAAAAAGAATGTTGAAAAGCTTACACTCCCTAATTTCAAAAAATCAGCACCAAGGCAGTGTAGAAATGACAGAAGAATGTACCAAAAAAAAATAGAACAGCAGAGAAAGCTCAAAAACAGATCTACATTATGCAACTATTTTAAGTTTTTAAATTTTATTAATATTTGATTGTAAAAAGTACGAAAGCTAGACAATGAGAAAGGGAAAGTCTTTAATAAATGGTTCTGGAAGATGTAGAAATCCACATGCAATAATGTGTTCATTAACATCTACCTCCTGATATACACAAAAATCCACTCAATTAGTTAAGATTAGGTTTTAACCTAAAAGTTAAAACCAAAGAGCTTTTAAAACAGAGCATAAGAGAATAGCTTAATGGGTTTCTGGTAGACAAGGTTTTTTTTAAACAAGCCATATATGGTTATTCATAAGAGAAAAAAACATAAAATAGATGTCATGAAATCCCTTATCTTCTGTTTATCAAAAGATACTGCTAAGAAAATGAATAGACAAACTACAGAGAAAAGATTTTCAAAACATATACCTGATAAATGACTTGCATCTAGAATATATAAAGAATGCTTACAACTCAGTAAAAGAAAATAATCCAATTTAAAAATGAGTAAAATATTTTAACAGTTGATTCACTCAAGAAGATAAATGAATGGCTAGTACCAATGTAAAAAATTATTCCACATATCTGGCCAATTTCAGAAATAATATGACAGGTTTTTTATAAATTTAAAGACTTAGCCTGTGAGCCAGTCATCTCAGGTATATTTGTTCAAAATATGCAAAATAAACGTCTGCATGAGAATTTTATGTAAATATTTGTAGCAGCATTATTCATAATAGGCAGAAATGGGAAACAAACTCAAATGTCCATCAACAGAATAGACAAACAATATGTGATATATGGGATATCATTCAGCAGTGACAAGAGTGTGCTATGAAAACCAAAGGACATACAAAAAAACTATAATAGTACATAAAAGAAGCATTACACAACACAGTGCATATTATATGATTCTATTTGTATAAAGTCTAAAGAGAAAAAAGGGATATGATGGAAAATATCAGAAGCATGATGGCCCTGGCGGTAGTAGTTTCAGGGACTGCTGGAGGCAGCTGAAGGGGCTTTCAGGGGCAGGAGAGATATTCCACATCTTGATAAAGTTTGAGGTTATAAAGATGTATGCGTTTGACAAAACTCAGAAGGCATATACTTAGGATATGTGCGTTTTCCTATATGTAAATTTTTTAATTATAAAAAGACTGCATAATGAATATTGTGAATTCGTATTCACAATATAATGAATATTGAATGAATACTCCTCTTGTGAAATAGGGGTAAAATGTACAAATGGGAAGAACTAAAAAAAGGGGGAAGGAAGGAAGGGAAAAGAAAAAAAGAATAGAAGGAAAAATGGCAACCAAGCTTTTGTAAATAAGGAAGGGAGGAGCGATTGAAGGGAGCGGAAGAGAATGGAGAAAAAAGAACCAAAAGATACTGTGTACAGGTACAAACTCCCTTTCATGAATGTGGTCATTATGTGTATGTAATATATACAAATAAATTTAATTTAAAAAAAGACCCTGGGCTCCCAAATCGATCAGTGTTGGTAGCCGTGATCTGCTAAAGGCTGTGGTAGTATGTAACATGGGGGAAAAGGCTCAGAATTCTTTGTGTAATTGATATATAACTAGTATACATGTTTATTGGCAACGATATATTTTGAAAGTGTATAATAACTAAATCAGGATAATTAACATACCCATTGCCTCAGACATTTTATCATTGCTTTGTGTTAAGCATTCTGCCCTATTTATTTATTTATTTGTTTGTTTGTTTGTTTTTGACCTATGGTTTTAAAGCCTGCCAAATGTAGGTTTGAATTCTGGCTTAGCCATTAGGCAATGTGTTCTTGGAAAAATTACTAAACTTCTCTGTTTCCTTATTGGTACAAAGGAGACAGCAGCACTACCCCCAACATATAAGTGCGCTGATGATAGCAAATAATAAACTGAGACATGTGAAACGATTTCAGGTCATGAACCCAAATGTGGCATGGGTGCACATCTCATAGCCACCATTCCAGGCAAGATGTTCCCCGGCTAAGAGTCGCGTGATTCTTCCCTGGGACATTTGTGTTTTCCTGAGGTCGTGTAAGGACAAATGCCTGAAGAACTTCCTCTGGCCCTCCCCCGAGGAATCAGTGAGTCAGTGAAGACAGCTTCCAGTCCTCACTCACCTCTGGGGCTGTGCCACCCTCGGAGGAGTGAATGCCGAAGGCCATCCCTTCAAAGCTGTGGCCCACCCGTAGCACAGCCAAAGCCAGCCTGGACACCGTGAGATTTGCTGTCCTTCCAGAAAACTCCATCTTGTGGCCAGCACTCTCAATTATCCTCAGAATTCTGCCGGAAACCACAGGTTGAAGAAGGCTAACTACTTTGCTCCTGTAGAGCCCATCCCCCTCCTGACAGGGTTTCCTAGCTGGAAGACTTTGCTTTTCATCCTAATCTCTGTCTTTTCATAGTGTAGTAATGATTAGATAGGATCCCTGGATTAGGAGACAGGCCTAGATGTATGTCTTAATGCCTCTCATTTCTAACCGTGTGGGAAAATCCAGTGTCTGTGAGAGACTGAGGTAGGAGGATTGCAAGTTTGAGTTCAGCCTAGGAAGTTTAGTAATTTAGGGAGACCCTGTCTGAAAATAAAGAATAAAAAAGAGCTAGGGATATAGCAAAGTGGAAAGGCCCTGAGCTCAATCACCAATAAAAGAAGGAGGAGGAGGAGAAAAAGGAGAAGGAGGAGGAAAAGGAAAAGAGGAAGAGGGTAAAAGAAGAGGAGGAGGAGGAGGAGGAGGAGGAGAAGGAGGAGAAGGAGAAGGAGAAGGAGAAGGAGAAGGAGAAGGAGAAGGAGAAGGAGAAGGAGAAGAAGAAGAAGAAGAAGAAGAAGAAGAAGAAGAAGAAGAAGAAGAA
>PVIC010057439.1:0-10674 GCA_004025085.1 Thryonomys swinderianus
TCAGGCTGGGCCCTGAGCTCACTATGGTGCCCAGGCAAGCCGCCGCGAACTCAGCAATCCTCCTGTCTCTGCCTCCCGAGTGCTGGGATTACAGGCGTGAGCCACCACGCCCAGCATTATATGTGGTAACCGGGGATCGAACTCAGGTCCTTACGCTTGTGAGGCAGGCGCCGGAACCACTGAGCTAACCCTCCGGCCCTATTTTGCTTTTTGAAAGAGGGTCTCACTCTGCAATTCAGGTTAGCCTTGAACTCACTATGTAGCCCATGCTAGCCTAGAACTCCTGGTGATCCTCTGTTTCAGTTTCCCAAATCCTAGGATTAAAGGTGTGCACAATGATATCTGATATGGTTTTTATACACTTTGAAAAAAGGGCTATTTATTGCAAATTAACGTATGAGAAGTTAGTCATGGACCATGGAAAATAATTTTTCCTCTCTGCTTCCATATTTTAGTTCCCTCACATGTTGCTTCCCTTTGGGTAGGGCTTCTTGAACTTAATAGTAAAGCAGGAGCAGAAGAACTACACTAACAGATTTACCTTTTTATTTTATTGTTTAATTTTGAAATTTGTTCTTTCAGACTCACAGAGTTTAGATTTTCTGGCACAATCTCTGCAGCACACATGGTGCAAGGGTGTTGTTGGTGACCTTGGGCCAGATGCTGCAGCATTGGGTGAGTCCTGCTAGTTTGGTTCATTTATTCATTGATTTTGGTGCTGGAGATTGAACCTAGGCCTCACAGGTACTACCACTGAACTACACTGGTAGCCCCTTAATGGTTTAAGGATTATAAAGATAACTATTTAAAAGGGCTATGGTGGGCTGGGGATTTAGCTCAAGTGGTACCCACCTACCTTGGAAGCACAAGGACCTGAGTTCAATTCCCAGTACTGCAAAAAAAAAAAAAAAAAAAAAGAAGGACTATGGTATCTCTCCGTCTTTCTTTTCTTTTTTTGTTTTTTTGTTTTTTTTTTGAGACAGGGTCTCACTTTGTAGTTCAGGCTGGCCCTGAGCTCACTATGTAGCCCAGGCAAGCCTCAGACTCAGCAATCGTCCTGTCTCTGCCTCCCAAGTGCTGGCTGGGGTTACAGGCATGAGCTACCACGCCCAGCACTGTGGTATGTGGTACTGATCAGAGGTGGGCATGAGTCACCACGCCCAGCATTGTTACATGTTGTTACCAGCATCAAACTCAGGACCTTGTACTTGCAAGGCAGGCGCCAGAACCACTGAGCTAAATCTCTGGCCCCTGTTTTTATTTCTTAATATGATGTAACTAATTTATGAAAATATACTGACAGTGATCATTAACTTTGCAGTCTATACTTAGAGATTTTATTTTGTAAAGAATGTAACAAGCTTCCAAGCAGATGTCGTGGTGCATACCTGTAGTTGCAGTTATTTGACAGGCTGAGGCAGGTAGACTGCTTGAGCTTAGAAATTCAGGGCCAGTTTGGGAAATATGGCAACACCCATTTCAAGGAAGGAGAGGAAAGAAGGAAGGGAAAGATGGGTTAATGACTCAATATGGATCAGAGATGAAAGAGCTTATTATGCCATATACACTAGAAGCATCTAAAATGACTCACATATAATGAATACATATAATTGTTTTAAAATTTAGGGAAAGACCAGTTGTGCTGGCATGTGCCTGTAGTTCTAGCTTTTCCTTGATTTACACAACACATGGGTTCTGACACCCCAAATCCATATTCACCCATCCGATATTTATGAAACACTATGTGCCAGGCACTGTTCTAGGTACTCATCAGGGAATGACCAAAGTCTCTATTTCTGTGAAGTTTATATTTCAATAAAACTGTTCCTTTTTCTTTTGTGGTTCTAGGGACTAACCCAGAGCCTCATGATAGCAAGTGATTTACCACTGAGCTTTTTACTGCCCTGAAATCAACAGTTTCTCTAGGTTGCACTGGCTCCTTTTATAGAGAATGGCATTTTCAAGCCAGGATTTGAAATGGTGTGTTTCTAGGGTGTCATTTTTCCCAGACACATGTCTACATGTGTGTATGTATATGTATATTTGTGTATTTTATATTTAGGTACTAAAAACCAGGAGCTTGTGGGTCTGGGACATTTTCTTTCTATATATACTTTGAGAACAAGGAATCTATAATACATACTTCCATTTGTGATTACTGCTGTGATTATCGAGTCTGGTTTTCTGTTTTTCCAGATTTCTACTTCCTTTCTCTATGAGAATCCCATCTACTGTTATCTTTAAACCTGCCATTTGTTGGGTCAGTCTCCCATATAAGTCACTACTCTTTCTGGTTTGCTCACTATCCAGTCCTCATTACCCTTTCTGTTCCTTCTGTGCTGATGTATGCCTCAGACCATGCTAACACCCCCTCCTGGAGCTGGGAAGACATAAAAGCTGGTGTACCTAGCTAGTCGGATTCATCTGAGGACATCTGCAGTCACATTTCTGGCAGTTGATGCTTGCTTTTGCATGGTACCTTGGTTGGGGCCATCACCCAGAATCCAGTGATGACCTTTTGCTGTGGTTTCTTGGGCTTCCACAGAGCATGCCATCTGGGCTTCAGAGGTGTATATCCCATAGAGCAAGTCAGCAATACCTGTGTGTGTAATGTAACTTTTAGAGTCACATTGTATCACCCCCCACCTTACTTACAAACCCATCCGGGTTTGTGGGAAGAAATACAGATTGCATCTCAGTGGGAATCAGGGTCACATTTTTTTTTTTTTATTTTGAGACAGGGTCTCACTTTGTAGTTCAGGCTGGCCCTCAGCTTACTATGTAGCCCAGGCAAGCCTTGAACTCAGCAATCCTCCTATTTCTGCCTCCTGAGTGCTGGGATTACAGGCAAGAGCCACCATGCCCAGCTCAGGGTCACATTTTAAGAAGAACATGTGCATGGGAAACAAAATTGTGACTTTCTTTGGAAAATATAATCTGCCAAGTTGGGAAAATCAATTAGGCTTTATTCTTGGTAAGCTGGTATTGGAATTTTTAGAACTTCAACAAAAGGTGGAAGCAAGATTTTTAAATTTAATTCCCTTGAATAAAGTTGATTATATAGCCCTATTCCACAGTAACTTCGTGCATTAAGATTTTATAGTGATATTTGTATCACATTCTTTTTTGTTCTGTTTCCTAGCAGTATTTTTCAAGGTAGTTTTTGTTATTATTTTATCTTGCAGATAAAGCTGTAAAATGGAATTCATTGAGACACTCACCTAAAAATAACCCTGAACAGCAGCAGCAGTGTATCTCTTTAAAAGATGTAGATAAGGTTGTATTATTTTAAGGTTGTATTTTTGAAGTGTTCATTAAATATAAAGTTCATATAATGTTAACAGTCTTCTATTATAAACCAAAGTATATTTCAATTAAAAATTTGGCTATGGTGGTTTTATTTGTGAAAAAAATACTTTAGATGCTTGCTTATTTTGAAAGAAAAGGTAACTTCAGCCCCTCCCTTGTCAAGCTCTTGTTTTTGCTGAGTAATGGTTTATTTATAAAATCAGGAATTTCTCACCATTTTAATAAGGATGTGAAAATCTTGGATTGGGGGGACTCTAATAGTTAATTTCATTTCTAAATTACCTTCCAGTTCTTTGCACAAGACAGGTAAAAATAATTGTAGGCCATGTTAAACAGTAATTATCTGAAACACCAGCTGCCTACTATCTGGACATTTTAATTTAGTGATTATAGTCACAGCATAGTCATCCAACTTGTCAGCTTTTTGTCTTATCTGTGTGTACATGAAAATTGTCTGGAATGGTTGCTTATGACAATTCCATAGAATTTTGGTTACAAAATAATATATATCTTGTTAAACATACTCTTTTTGAACATTTTTTATAGTGTGTTGAATCTTCAGCTTACTGGCCAACAAAAAGAGGCATAACCATATATGCTGATCCAGATGTACCAGCAGCAAGGTATGATTTGAAGATTCAGTGTAATCCACTGAAACCTTGGGTATAACACATGGCCTCATAGAAGATGTCATCTCCTGATGTCTTTGGGGGGGTTGGTCCCATGACCTAGAGAATACCAAAATCTGCATGTGCACAATTCTTGTACATAGAACAGTGTAGTACCTATGCACAGTCATTCTTGTACTTCAGCATCATCTCCAAGCTATTTCTGATGCTCAGTACAGTATATTCTCCATAAATAATTATTGTTGCCTAGAGAATAATAAGAAAAAAAGGCCCATACATATTTTCTCACTTATGTTCAATTGGAAGTTGGTCAAATACACAGGTATGGAGCCCACATATGTGAAGGGTCAACTGTGTACTGCTTTATGTTCTAAAAAGTTAATGGTGGAGAATTATTCCATTTCAAAAAAGGGTGATACAGAAAACTTAGATTGAATGCATGTTGATTGAAAGGCAAAATCCTGTGACAACTGGTTAGCAGCACAGTGGACTAAAAACTGGCAGTAGCTCTCCTTGTTACCTTGTTGGGAAAAATTGTTTTTGTAAGGCAGGCCCCGTGAAGGCTGGCACAAGGGGGTATGATGTGGGGGCGGAGTAAATGTGGACCAGTAGCAGTACAGTCTGGTAGGTTACTTGCATTCAGCAACTGAGTGTGCTGTTATGGAGAGAGGCATGCCTGGAAGAGGCAGGTCTCTCCCCTGTTCCTCCCTGCTCTCTCTGCTTCCTGATTGACATGACTTGAGCAGCTTTCCTCTGCCAGACCCTTCCACCATGTCTCCCTGCCCTGGGGCCAGCCAGCTATGGATTGATTGCTCTAAAATCTGTGAGTAAAAATCAACCTCTCCTCCTCTAAGTTGGTGTCGTGTTGTGTCTCAGCAATGCAAAAGTGACTCAAATACTCATTGATAGAGATCAAAGAATGCTTTGTTATCTTCAGAAATTGAGCTATACCCTGTCCTCATTGAAATGCACATCAGTAACACTAATAAAATTGACATGAAATTTTAAAAATCATGTGAGTAATAAAATCACATGAAAGATATAATGTATTCTTTTTTTTTTTTTTTTTTTGCTTTTGAGACAGGGTCTCGCTTTGTAGTTCAGGCTGGCCCTGAGCTCACTATGGTGCCCAGGCAAGCCGCCGCGAACTTAGCAGTCCTCCTGTCTCTGCCTCCCGAGTGCTGGGATGACAGGCGTGAGCCACCACGTTGGCATTGTGGTATGCGGTGTTGATTGTTGGTGGGCGTGTCTCCATGCCCAGCATTATATGTGATTACCGGAGATCGAACTCAGGACCTCGCGCTTGCGAGGCAGGCGCCTGAACCACTGAGCTAACCCTCCGGCCCGATATAATGTATTCTTTATGTACAGAGTAAGAACTTAAAATGGAATACTTCTATTTCCCCCCTCCTGGACCTTATGCTATGGTATTATATGTTGTATTTATATATGTGTTATAAATGGTTAAGATTGTGTTATAACTTTTTTTTTTTTTGAGACAGGGTCTCGCTTTGTAGTTCAGGCTGGCTCTGAGCTCACTATGTAGTACAGGCAAGCCTCGAACTCAGCAATCCTCCTGCCTCTGCCTCCTGAGTGCTGGGATTACAGGCGTGAGCCACCACGCCCGGCATTGTGGTATGTGGTATTGATTGCTGGTGGGCGTGAGTCTCCACACCCAGCATTGTATGTGGTTTCTGGGGATCGAACTCAGGACCTTGCGCTTGTGAGGCAGGCGCCGGAAGCACTGAGCTAACCCTCCAGCCCTGTGTTATAACTTTTATTTAATTAACTTTCAAAGACATTGAAGTAAATAAGCACCATACTTACACTGATGGTCTTCACTTTTTGTGTAGGTCCGTGTTCTTATCAGATGCCACATTCCTTCTACCTGAAGGGCTTTTTTTTGAGACAGGGTCTCGCTTTGTAGTTCAGGCTGGCCCTGAACTCACTATGTAGCCCAGGCAGCCTCTAACTCACAGCAATCCTTCTGCCTCTGCCTACTGAGTGCTGGGATGACAGGCATGAGCCACCATGCCTGGCATTGTGGTGTGTGGAATTGGGGATCAAACTTGGGGACTTGGTGCTTGCCAGGCAGATGCTGGAACCACAGAGCTAAATCCTAGGCCCCATTTTTATCATATTTTTATACTTGGGTTATATTAAAATTCTTCGTAGCATTGTCTTTCATCAAATTTAGGAAGTGTCTTTGTTCATTGTGTACCTGTCACAAAACATCACAAATCAGGTACTTTATAAAGAACAGAAATGTATTTTGCATAGCTCTGGAGGCTGGGAGTCCACTGTCAAGGTGCCAGCAGTCTTGGTGTGTGGTGAGGGCCTGCTTTTGCCTTATAGGATGGTGCCTTGAGCATTGCATCCCCCAGAGAGGAGGATGACTATTCCTCACATGGCCCAAGGACAAGAGTGAGAGATGATCCTAGTGCCACAAGCCATTCGTTGACTTTTTAGAATGGGGGATTGAACCCAGGGCCTTCACAATGAGCTGTATCACCACTCTTTTTTTTATAGTTTTTATTTTGAGACAGGTTCTCACCAAGTCACTGAATTGCCCATGCTGGGCTCAGACTTTGGATCTTCCTGTCTCAGCCTTCTAGAACCTTGGGGTTATAGGTGTATACCACCACACCCAGCTCCACAAGTCCTCCATTTTTGTGACATTAATCCACTTGTGAGGACTAGCTAAAACTCCCTTAAGAGGCCTCCTCTATGTGCCTTTACCTACGCATTAAGTTTCAGTGGGAAATATGGAAAGGACAAAGCATTCAAACCATGCAGTAAGTACTTGTTATTTCTATAAATACTTTTTCTGTTCTAGTCTCTTCCCCTATTCCTTTTCCTTTTTTTTTTTTTTTTTTTTTTTTTTTTTTTTTTTTTTTTTTTTTTTTTTTTTTTTTTTTTTTTTGAGACAAGTCCTGCTTTGTAGTTCAGGCTGGCCCTGAGCTCACTATGTAGCCCAGGCAAACCTTGAATTCAGCAATCTGCCTGCCTCTGCCTCCCAAATGCTGGGATTATAGGTGTGAGCCACCACACCCGGCATTATGATATGTGGTACTCATTGCTGGTGGGTGTAAGTCACCATGCCTGTTATTGTTGTATGTGGTTACTAAGGATCAAACTCAGGACCTTGTGCTTGCTAGGCAGGTGCCAGAACCACTGAGCTAAATGTCCAGTCTCCCTTTTTCCTTTTGAGACTCCAATAAAAAAAAAAAACTCCAGAGATTTTGATATTTTTAGAAGGTCCTTGAGGCTTCTTTTTTAGCTTTTTTTCTTACTTATTATACCAATCTGTTTCTTCTGTCATCTCCATTGTTACTAAACCCATCTAGTGATTTTATTTTTTTCATTTCTAAAACTTCTGATTTTTTTATAGTTTATATTTCTTTGCTGAGAACTTAACTTGGCCATGTGTGATGGTGCACACTCATAATCCTAGTTCTCAGGAGGATTACTTCAAGTTTAAGGCCAGCCTGGGGTACATAGCAAGACTGTCAAAAGAACAAATAGAAGAGAGTTGCAAACTTTTCTTATGGAGCATGGTTATATTGGCTGCACTGAAGTACTTGATGAGTCCCACTTAACACTCTTAGGGTTAGCACCTTTGTCTTTTTCCTTTATAATTGATCTGATTTTCCTGTATTTTTATTTATTAAGTAAATTTGAATTATATCCTGGATATATTGAATAATGTGTTGTGAGATGCTGATTTCTGTTCAAACCTTCTAGTTAAGGTTGGAGGTAGAAATGTGGTACAGTTCAGACCTCAGGCTCTGCCTCAGTCTTGATAGCAGTGTCAGCCCAGTTTCCGTGGTGCTTTGGACTGTTCTGCAAGGGCCCCGCCTGGGGCTCATGCTAGGTCACAGCAGCAGGTTGTCCCCACCCAGGACCCCTGTGTTTCTGGGATACCCTCACCAGTTCTCTCCGTTCCTCGTTCCTGCACCTCTGGCCTCTGAAGAAATTGCTGTGCCATCTGGGCTGGGTATGGGCTACCTGGGGAGAAAAACAAGAGAAGTAAGAAAAAGAAAGTAGCAGAGATTTTCTCTGCACACTAGACACAGGCTTCTCATTTCCTAGCTCCTCTGGTTGCAGAGACAAGTTTTCTTTTGGTATTTAGGTGACTGAATGCTTCTCTAAGACTAGAGCTGGCCATATCATAGCAACATGTGTGTATCCATGTTTATAGCAGCTCAGTGTTATGATAGCCAAATCTTGGAAACAGCCCAAATTCCCATCAACTGGAAACTGGATAAAGAAGATTTTGTGTGTGTGTGTGTGTGTTTTAATGGAGTATTAATCTGCCATAAAGAGTAAGTTTGAGTCATTTATACTGAAATGGACATATCTTGAGGACATAGTCATAAGTGAAATAAATAGGTCACAGAGGTGTAAATACAGTATCTTTCCCTGGTGTGAGAAGATATAAATGAGTTCCAGAATGTATGATAGATACTGTGAAATATGTAAAAAATATTCAGAGGGAAAAGGGCAGGGGTAAGTAATGAGGGAAAAGAAAAAATAATGATGTTTAAAAAGGCGGCAAAGCATATGTATATTGGGGTAGGGGTAGGTGGGTAGGGGAATAGGAAAAAAGTGAGAATTAACCCATGTCATACACTGGTACAGATTCTCAATATGGAGTGTGATCATGATTGTGCATATAAAATGTACCAATAAAGAATTCAATTAAACTGGAGCCGGGCGTGGTGGCTCACACTTGTAATCCCAGCACTCGGGAGGCAGAGACAGGAGGATTGCTGAGTTCGAAGCTTGCCTGGGCTACATAGTGAGCTGAGAGCCAGCTCGAACTACAAAGTGAGACCCTGTCTCAAAAAAAAAAAAAAAAACTGGAAAAGAAAAAGACTAGAGCTAGCCTTGGACAGGGCTGAGAAGGGAAATGGAAGAAGAAAAGAAAAACATGGGATTCTTCACAATGTGGTATAAAGGGCCCTTTCTAGTATGATTGCTCTGAAAGGGGCCTCAGAGAATTTTTGATGCCTACCTCTGCTGCTCAATCCAGGTCTCACCACCTGGAGCCAATGCCGATAGACAGGAGGAAATAGCCTGAGAAATGCTCCAGGCTTCTCTCTTTTTAGGTTTTTACTTCTGTCTTCCATTACTCCACTCTCTGTATGGCATCCTGAGTTGTTATCAGTAGGAGACAAACTGTGTGACAAGCTCCAGGTGTCAGGGGTCCTGTCTATCCTTACAGGGCTAAACCTCAGTCCTCACAGAAATTGGCTTAGGTAGACTAAATGATTCTTCATTGCCACGCTAAATTTTCTCCCCAGAAAATAAAGATGTTTTCAATATTGGGATAAATGGCTTTATCAATTTTAATACAGTTTTTTATTTTTTAAAATTTCTAGTGTTCTAAGTCAGAAACCCAATGAGAAACCACTAAGATTAGCTGAGAAGAAAGAGTGTGATGAGAAGAATAGCTGTGTAAAGTAAGAATTTCTCTTTGACTTTGTTTACAGAAATAATTTTAATAAAATTCTAGCAGCAGAGATTTACATTATCTTTTTTTTGTGTGTGGTACTAGGGATAGAGCCTGACAACTGTATTGAGCTATGTCTCTGTCCTCTTTTTATTTCGAGATACAGTTTTGCTGCATTACCCAGATCTTCCTGCCTTAACCTCTTAAGTGCTGGGATTAGAGATAAGCAGGTGGTATTATGCTTAATTTACAGTTTATTATTAACTTCAAACCTGTATTCCCATCAAAAATATATGTCCAGTAAAATCTCCTGTAGGCTTTGAAAGTGGTTTCTACTGTTGAAAGCTTTTATCTGGTTTAAATAGTCACCTATCCCATTCTCTGGATGAGCAGTTATTTTGTTTGTTATGTTTGTTTTCTCAGAGTTAGGGTCTCACTTTGTAGTTCAGGCTGGCTGTGAACTGTAGTTCAGGCAAGCCTCGAACTCACAGCAGTCCAGCCTCCCAAGTGCTGGGATTATAGACATGAGACACCATGCCCAATTTTGGTGAAGAATTTTATGAAGTGAATTAGGTATAGTTGATTTTTTATTTTTGAGACAGGGTCTCGCTTTGTAGTTCAGGCAGGCCCTGAGCTCACTATGTAGCCCAGGCAATCCTCGAGCTCAGCAATCCTCCTGTTTCTGCCTCCCGAGTGCTGGGATTACAGGTGTGAGCCACCATACCCGGCAAGTATAGTTGATTTTTTTTGAGCTGCAGAACTTTTGTGGGTTGGTGTTTGGTTTCTTCCTACTTTTCTGATGTTAAATGGGCCTATTGTTTGCTTTATTAGTCACAGTGTAATAACTACATATTTTTAACCCACACATTATTTTCATGATTTTTTTTTTTTACATCATCATAGTCTTCAGCAGCTTAAACAATTTTACATTCCAAATAAGTATGGCTACTCTGAGTGACCAGAGTGACAGAGTTCAAGATAGCTCAGAGGTGAGTGGGTAGTGATGTATCCAATCATTGCCCTGTCAATGGAGGATGTTGACTGCACGGCCTCACAGATACCCCCTTCCTGGAGGCCACTCCGATGCTCACCATGAGCTTTCTCCGGAGCTTGCAGTGCAGGGTGGTAGGATGGCAGGATGGCTGCTCATGCACCTGGCTAGGCTTCCACCTCCCAGGGCAACTTAATGCTTAAGGGTTTTCTGCTCTAAGTGGTTCTTTTCCTTGGAACAAAAGTCCTTTCATTATCTATGCTGGTCATTTATTGATTGATTGTACCAAG
>PVIC010057440.1:0-10664 GCA_004025085.1 Thryonomys swinderianus
TCAAAAAAAAAAAAAAAAAAAAAAAAAAAAAAAAAAACAACATTCACATGAACAGTAAGCACACGTCTCCCTCCGCCACTCCCACAGCCCCACAGCGCACTCGTCGGCAAGTGCTCCAGTCTATACATTATGTGGCCTCACGACAGATTGAACGCATAAGCAGAGACAAGCCCCCAGCTGGCTTCTGTTAGAGCAGACAAAAAAGAATTGTGCAAAATGCAAAAAATGCCTCTGTCCCTTTTTTGTTGTTTTGGAAAATATAGTTAATTATCATTTTAAAGTTATGTGTATTAATATGTGTTGGGCTTATTATGGTTACTTTATGAGAAATAGAACTTTCAAGTTTTTCTTATTTTAGTTTCTTCTTCTCCCTCCTCTCCTCCCCTTCATCCTCCTTCTTCTTTTTTTTTTTTTCCTTTGAGACAGGGTCTCGCTTTGTAGTTCAGGCTGGCCCTGAGCTCACTATGTATCCCAGGCTAGCCTCAAACTCAACAATCCTTCTGCCTCTGCCTCCCGAGTGCTGGGATGACAGGCGTGAGCCACCATACCTGGTATTGTGGTATGTGATTACCGGGGATTGAACTCAGGATCTTTCGCTTGCTAGGCAGGCACTGGAACCACTGAGCTAAATCTCTGGCCCCTTCTTTTTTATGTACTGGAGATTGAACACAGGGCCACTGCACTGCTTTCAGCCTCTGTGTTGGGGGGGGCAAGTTGCTCAGGTGAGGCTTGATTGTGTGATCATCCTGCCTCAGCCTCCCAGCCTGCTGGGATTACAGGTGCACACCACTATGCTTGGCTCAGTTTTAATTTCTGACAGATACAATCCTCCTACAGCTTTGGGGAATACTTTTGAAGTAAAAAGAAGCTCAGGAAACCGAAAATTTGAAAACCACTTGGAGTCAGTCAGACCTGAGGCAAAAACCCAGTTCTACCATGTGGATAAATTAACACCCTCAGCCCCACCTTACCCCACCCAACCCCCAAAGCTTTCTCGAGTTCCCTCCCCCTCCCCCGTCCCTGTGCTGGGCATCAAACCCAGGGCCTTGTCTATCCTTTGCTCGGCTGCACTCTCAGGCCAGAGTCTTCTTTTTGCACCTGTAAAATAGTGCTAAGAGTGAGAGATTGCAAAAATCAATGGCCCGACATATAAAAATCTTCTGTACCTGCATCGGGCCTAGCATTGACAAGGCAGTGTATGAACGGTGAAGGAAGGAAGAGGACTAGGAGGACGAGGAGAGGGAAAGTTTAAAATGAGGTCCCTGTTCTCAAAACGTATACAGAGCGGAATGATCTGTCATGAATGGAATCACAATCGATAACAAACGGAGCTGCTCCAAATCCCTCTGTGTGCTGTAAGCCGTAGACAGGACCAAAACTGGTGAGCCTGGAAAGATGGGGGAGTCTAGAGGAGCGGAAGGGGAAGCGGCACGGTTTGTATGTAGAAATCCCTTGCAGCCTCATGGGCTCATAGGTGGGGCTTTGGGGAGACTCCTGGATCTTGGTGCTATGATATTCATGGGTGGATTAGCCCCCTGAGGAGTTTAAAGCTAAATGTGATGTTGGAGGCGAAGCCTGGGCAGAGGAGATGAGCAGAGGGGAAGGCGTCCAGGGTGTGTCTCTCTCCTTTCTGCACTCTGTGCTTACTACTGCCTCGCCGTGTGCTGTCTCTCTTCTGTCAGGCACCTCTATATCTACCACGTCACCCTGCCCTGGAGCCAGCTGACTATGGACTGAAATCTCTACAAACCGTGAACCAAAACAAACCGTTCCTCCTTTGAGTTGTGGGTGTTGGGTATTTTGCTCCAGCAACAAGAAAAGTGACTGAGATCTGGGTACCAGCAGTAGGGTTGTTGCTCTGACTGAACCTGACCATGTGATGCAGAAGCCTTTGAAACTGGTCCTTGGAAGGAGTTTGACAAGTTGTGGAGATGCCAGCTAGAGAAAAAGCAAAATGCAAAACGTCTTGGCTGCTACTCCAGCTGGAAACAGACCTCCGTGCCATCCGTGCGGTGGTGGCTTCACGCGTGTGCGGAATGTAAGAGTTGTGAGTCCAGGGAGGCCAGGAAGTGTCCCCTGAGAGGGCAGTGTGTGAAGCTGTGAGGAAGACCCCAAAGTGCAGTGGCGACCCCAGGAAAGTGGAGAGAACGAAACAACGGAACATCCGAGGAAAGCCACAAGGAGCGAGCAAAGCCAGCCCGAGAGACAAGCTATGAGGACTACAGCCACATGCAGGGCCACAGGGGCGGGGCCGCCCAGGCCCTGCGCAGTTCGCATCTCACACAGGTGGCCCTGGGTGCTGAACGGGCAGCTGCAGGATTTAATGTTTGCCCTGCTTCATTTTGCTCTTACTTTTGGTCCCATCCTTGCCTACCCCTATTGCTCCCTTTGGGAATGGGAATATTTACCCTGACCCTTGTGTCCTGGAAGTAGTTAACTTTCTTTTTATTTTTACATAGCTAAGAGTTTGCCTTAAATCTCAGAAGAGACTTTGGACTTTTTAGCAATGCTAAAGTTGTCAGGACTTTGGTAACTGCTAGAGATAGACTAAATACATTTTTTTTTTTGAGACAGGGTCTTGCTTTGCAGTTCAGGCTGGCCCTGAGCTCGCCATGGAGCCCAGGCAAGCCTCAAACTTAGCAATCCTCCTGTCTCTGCCTCCCGAGTGCTGGGATGACAGGCGTGAGCCACCACGCCCGGCACTGTGGTATGTGGTATTGATGGCTGGTGGGCGTGAGTCTCCATGCCCAGCATCGTATGTGGTTACTGGGATTGAACTCAGGGCCTTGCACTTGCGAGGCAGGCGCTGGAACCACTGAGCTAAATCTCCGGTCCTCCTCTTCTCTTTTTGAAAGCCTTGAATGAAGACTGAGAAGGGCCAACAAGTAATCTTTCCTTACAAGATAGACTAACTTGAGCTGGGGATTTAGCTCAGCAGGGCCTGCCTTGGAAGTGCAAGGTTCTGAGTTCAATTCCTGGTACCAACCACCCCTGAAATAGACTAACTAGCCTGCTTAAGCACATCCTCATGTGTACCCTGCACACAGGCTCACACTGAGGGAATGAGTATGCACATGAATATCATACTTGTATACATGTATAAACATGACCATATCCAAAATCAAGTTTGAAAGTATGCGTGACCTTGATACCTCACAGCCTCAGGAAGACAGTCACCAACTCTCTTCTCTGGATTTCTCAACCCTTGTCTGCTCCTCTCTGTCTCGGGCCCATCCAGGGAACTAGAAAAGACTAGAGCCTGGAAATCTGCACACAGTGATATAAACTCCAGACGGGCAGCCAGAGGGGATCCTTCCAGGACCCTGTAGGTAGGTCCTCAAGAATGAAGTGAGTGTCTACCTCTGGGAGCTTATCTGTAACGGAACTGAGACTGTGAGAAGACAGTTTGTGGGACAGAAAAGAACAACACATTATAAAACAAATAATTACAATCAGTCAGAAGCAGGGAGGCTCTGACGCAGCAGGAAACCAAGTATTTCAGAGGCTCAACCCCCACAATCTTATTTCTTGCTCCAATTATATGTCCTGAGCAAAACGGTTGAGAGACTCTGCTCATGAGAGCACCTTGGGGACCCATGGGCCATCTCAACATAGACTTCTACAGTCGCTGCGGTAGGGGAAGGGAATGTCACCAAGCACAGACTGCATGCCTTCTGAGGCCCCTGTATGACCACGACATATGTATAAGCCAGAGCAGGTCCAACAGCCCTGCTGACCTTCACAGGGTACGAAACGCCACTGTCCAGGCTCCTCATCCATCCAACTCTCTTGTACTCCTCCTACACCCAAGCATTGTGCTTGGCAGTGTGCTTGGGTTGCCTCATGTGAATCCCACAAAAACTTACAGAGTTGGGGCGGGAGATTTAGCTCAGTGGTTCCGGTGCCTGCCTCGCAAGCGCAAGGTCCTGAGTTGGATCCCCGGTAACCACATACAATGCTGGGCGTGGTGACTCGCGCCCACCAGCAATCAATTCCACATACCACAGTGCCGGGCATGGTGGCTCACGCCTGCAATCCTAGCACTCGGGAGGCAGATTCAGGAGGACTGCTGAGTTCCAGGCTTGCCTGGGCTACACTTTACACAGGGTGCAGGGAGGTTAAAGAACTTCCTGAGGTCACACAGGTAGCACAAGTAGAGCTGTGATTTGCATCCAAGCATTCGTATCACAGAGCCCGTACCCTTAACCACTGGGCTTCACCGGCTTTCTGAGCTTTCAGTCATATTGTTTGTGCGGGTCCTAAATGGGAGGCGGGAGGTGTACTGCGGACGTCTCAGGGCCAGCAGTGAGCACATCCGATGGGCTTGGTCTGGATAAGGTACTGCTAGGGTTTTAATCCAAATACCCGGTCTGGAAGAGACTGTAAGAAGCGGTGTGTAAATGCTGCTCTGTACCCTCTTTGCCCAATTAAATGGGACTCTGTGCCGTGCCCCGCCCTCTTGCAGCTGCCATGCTCGCACAGCCTTTGCTGTCCGGGGCGGAGCGGATGTGCCGCCCAGTACTTCTCTGCAGCATCGAGCACTGTCCCTTACTACAGTCCCACCCCTTTCTGGGGCAGAGAGAACTGAGCACAGCAGTCCTCACCCGCAAGTGTTGTCCGTCATCTTTTCTGAACAAGACTCGGACTAGGGACAGTTTTTAAAAGTGCCCCACCTGCTCCAGGAACACGAGCTTCTCCAAAGAGGACGAAGGGCCTGACCCAGCAGCCTGCATGTGCCGGAGCGTGCACAGGTTCTGCCTCTGCATCTGGAGGCACCTGCATTTCCACTTCTCTCCCTTGCAGCAGGTGGGCCCTGAACAGAACGTCAGCCTCGAAGCTCAGAGCCGGCAGCCCCGTGGGTGTGTGGGAGACTCTCATCACCAAGGCCTCCAGGGTTTTGTCAGAACCGGTGAGGACCCTGTTGCAAAGGGACGCAGTTCACTCCGGCTTTATCTGATCCGCTCAGTTTCCCAGGCCTTTCTCTGGGATTGCAACTGCATTCCTAACGGAAAAAACCGAAGGAACTGCAGAACAGAGGAAGGGGCACAAGGCACCAGATTATTGATTTCTTTCCTTTCCCTTTTTTTTTTTTTTTTTTTTGAGACAGGGTCTCACTTTGTAGTCCAGGCTGGCCCTGAGCTCACTATGGAGCCCAGGAAACCTCAAACTCAGCAATCCTCCTGCCTCTGCCTCCTGAATGCTGGGATTACAGGCCTGAGCCACCACGCCTGGCACTGTGGGGTGTGGTACTGATTGCTGGTGAGTGTTGAGCCACCACGCCCAATATCCTATCATTGTATGTGGTTACTGGGATCCAACCAGGGACCTTGCGCTTACTGGGCAGGCAGCGGAACCACTGAACTAAACCTCCGGCCCTCCCTTTTCTTTTTTATCATAGAGATTAGACCTAGGTCCTGCTATTTAAGTCATTGTTTTCAAATGGATCATATCAAGAGTCCTCAGTCCGTAAAGTGCCCCACAGAGAAGCCGAGCTTCTGGTCTGGCTCCGCCAGGCACTTGACTGTCCATCTGCAGACGGGGCTCCCGTGACCTGCGTGCAGGGGAGGCCGCCGCAGCTGGGTGGGCAGCCCCCTGAGCCGGGCTTGGAAGATCACCAAGGGCAAATACAGGCATAAAGGAGGGAACTGGACTGGCTACAGCTGAGGCCCATGGGGGAAGGCCATTTCTAGGAGATTAGTAAATTCTTTATTCTTAAAAATTTGGCCAAGCCAAGAGCACGAGAACATACATGACCCCAGAAAGCACAACAGGAACCCCCTCCTTCCCTCCAGCAGACATTCTGTTAACCGCCCAGCTCCCAGCAATACCTACCACAAGAAAGAAAGGAAGAGGATCTGACCACGGACCGAGCTACGCACAAACGCACCTCCGCCCATGAACACACTTGCACTTACACAATTTACACACACCTGTGCAGCCCTGCACACACACCTAGGTATGCCTGCACGGTACACACCTGGACTGCTCTCAGCCCTCCTTCACGGCTTCTGT
The DNA here is from genome assembly GCA_004025085.1 of Thryonomys swinderianus. Classification (NCBI taxonomy): domain Eukaryota; kingdom Metazoa; phylum Chordata; class Mammalia; order Rodentia; family Thryonomyidae; genus Thryonomys; species Thryonomys swinderianus. The sequence goes on from PVIC010057440.1 coordinate 6,013, forward strand.
TTTTCAAATCCTCTAGCGTTATCCTTCTCTACTCCCCTCCCTCGTTCTCAGGACGCAGGTTGGGTCCATCTGAAGCCAGAAAGGGAAGGAGGTGCCTGCCTAAGTCCCTGAGTAGAACCCTGCACCGGCACCCTTCGTTTGGTGAGCAGGACTTTCTTTCTCCCAGAGCCCCACATAGTAGGTGCTTACTAGAGTTTGGAAGACTGAATGGAGGGGTGGGCGGTACAGCCACGCAGGGAGCAGAGCCTGAGTCAGCGGGGGCACCTCCTTGGGCGGGCCAGGAAGTGCGGAGGTGCAGATCAGCGCCGCTTGGTCTTCGGTTGCTGTCGCGTCCCTTGGTGCCTCCTTCCCCTCCGTCCTCAGCCTCCCTCCATGAAGCAAGCTGGTTGGTTCGGGCCGTCTCTCAAAGCCCAAGTTTCTCTTGCCATCTATACCTCACAGGTATAGAGAAGAGTTTGTCCAGTCCCCACTCATTCTCTGCTGGGTTCTCCTGGCCAGAGCTTCAAAGTTTGAGGAAAGCAGGAGCGTTCTCAAGGCTCACGGGAACAGCTCAGCTGGGGCTGCTCTTTCTGGCCCCTGCAGAGGTGCAGGCCGCAGGTTAGCAAGGCTGAGAACCGCAAGAAGGCAGTTTTCTGAAGGAAGGCCCAGACTCGGTGCTTTTCATTCCCCAGGCCTGTTGTTACCAGGGGCCCTAAGTCCACACTACCCTTCAGAATGACCAGACAGCCCTGAACATATCAGTATTTTCAGGGCTGTCATACTTCACTTGTTAGAGAGAGGAGGAAAAAGACTCACCCGCAGCCAGAGGATCAGAAACCCGTGTGTTTCCTAGCCAACACTTGGTACTATGTACATTTCTGGCTTTCTGGTCAATCAACCCTGTCCCATTTCTCTAAGCAACAGCATCCCAGTTTGTTTTTTGGAAACGATTGCTTTCATGCTTAGACGCAGTCGGATGAGGCTATCATTCAGGACGGCCATCCCTCCCAGACCAAGAGGTGGACGACGCACTCCCAAACCGTACTTTCTCTTTCTGGGACCTGACTCATGAGCAGAGACAACAGGGTAGAGAGTAGTAGGTGCTCTTTTGCCCACAGTAGTGCAGTGCACAGACCTTCCACCTGCCTCTGCCGGGGGACCCGGAGGATAGCTCGGTCTCTCACGCATCAGGCCCTCCCCGTCCTCCCTCCTCTCTGGCTCTTCAGGTGTGCTCTCACTCGCAAGCTCCTATTCTGTTGCCCACAACCAACGAGGCTTCACTGATTCACTGTCTGCCTCCCAGGGCAGAGGCGCAGAGAGGCCATCCTTACCCAGTCATGTTGAGGGGACAGAGCAAGCTGCAGCCCCATCTGGAGATGGGGGACCAGCGCTCTGGCACCGCCACAGGCGAGGGTAGAGCTCTGCGTCTAACACCACCCCTCAGCTGCACAGCCCTTGTCCCAGGACTTGACTTCTCTAAACCTCAGTCTCCTTATCTCTCAAATGAGGGGCTGAGCTCTCTTGACAGGCTGGGGTGTGGGGTTAACAAAGTGCACGGGAAGTCCCTGGAAACCTACAGGTTACCGAAGGTCAGTCGATGGAAGAAGTGTCCTTCTTTGATAGCTGTCCATGAAGCCCAGAATGTGTCTGAGAATCCCAGTCACCTTTCTGCTGACCAAGTATGCTGGAATCAACACCCTCACTGCGTTTCGGTCATACAAAATATCAGGTAGCCAACGAAAGCCTTTCAAAGCCCCTTTCAGCAAAGGCTTTCTTTGTCTGACTTGAAACAAGTAACCAGTGGCCAAACTGAAATAGCACATGGATCTTAGAACCCACAGATTTGAGTGAATTCTAATCTTGGCCCAAACTGGCAGGAGTGAGGGGGGGAGGGGGAAGGGAGGATGAGTCAGAGATTCCACCCTTCAGAGGGGGCAGCCTAATATGGCATTGGGGAGCCATGAGAGACGACTTAGGTATGCCTGGACTTTCAGACTGGAGCCACGACTCTGGCCAGAGACCAGCTGTGCCCCTCCACCACCACATGGAGCAAAGCCTCGAGGTAAAACCAAAACTGAGGCTTAGACAAGATTGGGAGTGTTCAGGGTGACATGGCCTTAGACAAAACTGAGGTTCAGATTATGACAGACAGAGCCAGCTGAGAGACTAGCAGCTTGATTTCCAAAATGATGGCACTCAGTCTTTTCCCAGCATGCCCTGCATCTCAGGCCCAATGTGGCACTGCATGGTCCTAGCTGACTCGAAGCCCCTCTAAGTACGGTCAACACTGAGTCTGTAATTGCCCAAAGGCCATGTGAATAGCAGGGAGGCTTCACCCCATCTAACTTCAGTATATGGGAACTTCAACCCTGGAGAAAAAGGCCTGGGGAAAGGAGGGACTTCCACAGATGAGCTCTCTTGTTGCTACAAGAGTTTTACAACTTAATGAAAACACAAAGATGCTCTTAAAGAAGTGAGTGGGAACAAAGCCTGGATCGGCTTCTCACTATGCATGGGACTATGAATAAGTCACCCCTCTGCTTGGTACCTGGTTAAATTTTTTTTTCATTACCATGAAATGGATTAAGGAGCCCTCAAGCTCCAGTGTCCCTCACAGTCACCTGGAGAGCATGTTTAAGACACATAGTCCTAATGCAAGGCCTAAGAATTTGCCTTTCTTCAGGCCTCTAGGGATATTGGCCTTTTCTAGTACATTTAAAAGGGTAGGAGTTTCATTGTCCTGCGGGTTCACTCTGATGTCCTCTGATTGGACTAGCTTGGGTCGCATGCTCTCTCCAGGCCACTGGCTGTATGCCTGATCCATGTGCCTGATTGGCCAATTTGAGTTCCTGGGCTCCATCTCTGGAGCAAGGTGAATCAGCTTCCCCCAAACCACATCAAAACAGGGATCTGGAATTGCTGGGATGAGTCAAGGGAGGGAATTCCACTGGAGAGACAAGCAACAATTGCCCATCCCAGTGAGAGAGCCAGCAGTAGAGCTGGATAAAGCTTGCTTCTGAGTCTGTTAAAGAGTTCAACTCTCGGTGGTACGGGATTGGCAAATCCAGGTTCTTGTGGCCAGGTAGAAAAGATTTGGGAAAGAAACCTCCTCTGGGGAGGATCTGTCTCCGGGGAGGATAGTATGTAACCATTCCAGATGGGTGAATGGTGTCCAGATCCTGCCAGAAATGTGGTAACTAACTTGAGGTCTCCTAATTGGTGTTCTTGAGGAAACTTCAGCAGCGTGGACCAGTTACCCTGGGTCATTCATGTACTAACTTGTACCCCGTAGCAAATGTACAGAAAACTGTAACTCAGTCTTGGCATGAAGCCTGTTTCTGACCTCAAAGAGACTCCCAAAGTATGAGTGAGTAATGAAGTGATGTAACGAGGGGATAAGTACTTTTGTCCCCGGGCTTTGATATTTTCTTTGAGGCATTTTGGGTTTCAGGTGACTTGGTCCCAAAGTCAGGTCCTACATGAGCTTCCAGTGGGTCACCCAGCCCTTCCTGCCAAGGAAGTAAAGACTACAGAGATTTAACATTTGGTCCACAGCCCAAGAAACAAATCTCAGAGCCAGGAATGGATCCTAGATTAAATCGCTACCATGACTTGCACCTCTGATCTACCCAGAAATTATCAGGGCACTTGACTTGGGATATATTTATTAGAAAACAGAATATTGTCATGATTCAGCCAGCAGACAAGCTTGTACCCAAACAGCCTGAATTCAATTCAGGTGCTGTGACCTTGGGTAACACATTATCTCTCTGTGGCTTTATTTTCCTCATCAGCAAATAGAATTCTAAAACCTCTTAGGTGTATAAGAAAATTAAATCCGTAAAGCATTTGAAATGTTGCCTGGTGCCTGACAAGTGCTTAGTAAATATTAACAGGGATTATTCAATTTGAAGACATTAATAAAGTATCCCTATGTCTCAGACTGTATTAGGTGGCAGAAGCTCAGAGCAATAAAGACCTAGAACCTTCTCTTCAAAGTGCTCATAGTCTAGCAGATAAGAACAAAGATAACCACAGTACTCATGGGGGAGGGGTTGAGACAAGATCTTACTCTATAGCCCAGGCTGGCCTCGAACTTGCAATCCTTCTGACTTAACCTACTACTACCACCAGTGCTAGGATTACAGAACTGCTCTACCACATCCAGATTATGATAAATGTCATGGCTGAACTTTACTGAAAGTGCCAACTCCAGTTGGAAGAGACAAGGAAAGTTTTCTGAGGGATGTGACATTTGACCTGGCCCTAGATTAGTTTACCAAGAAAGGTGTCTGGGGGAAAGCCACTCTAGATACACAAGCCAGAACCTGGTTGTCCCCAGAGTGATGGAACACAAGGTTTCCGTGGAGGACAGGGTGTGACAACCCTGGAAAGCTGGTTGTACAACATGCTCAGTTTGGACTTTCTCCTGAGGCAATAAGATTCAACAACAGGTTTAAGCAAGAGAAAGGAATGGATCACAAAGTCAACCAATGATAAATGCTGGCGTGGCTGTGGGGAGAAAGGAACCCTTCTCCACTGTTGGTGGGATTGCAGACTTGTGCAACCATTGTGGAGATCCGTGTGGAGATTTCTCAGAAAACTAGGACTACAGGTCCCATTTGACCCTGCTATACCCCTGCTAGGAATATACCCAAAAGAATTTAAAAACT
>PVIC010057441.1:0-10669 GCA_004025085.1 Thryonomys swinderianus
TTTCCTTCTCAGAACTGCTTTCATTGTGTCCCATAAATTCCTGTATGTTGTGCTGGGGTTGTTGTTCAGTTGCAGAAAATGTTTAATTTCTTCTTTAATTTCTTTTGTGGCCCATTGTTTGGTTAACAGAGAGTTGTTCAATTTCCATGTGTTTGTGAGGATCTTGGAATTTCTTCTGCTATTCAGCTCCAGTTTCAAGGCACTATGGTCTTATAATATGCAGGGGATAAATTTGATTCCTTTGCATCTACTTAAGCTTGTTCTATGGACTAGAATGTGATCTATTTTGGAGAATGATCCATGAGTAGCTGAGAAGAAGGTATATTCTCGTTTTGAAGGGTGAAAAATTCTGTAGGTATCTAATAAGTCTATTTGCTCCAAAGTTTGATTTAGCTCAAGTATTTCCTTATTCACTCTTTGTCCAGTTGATCTGTCAATTTGTGACAATGGAGTATTAAAATCCCCTACTACTATTGTATTCATGGATAACTGGCTTTTCATGTCCAGTAATGTTTGTTTTATATAGTTGGGTCTGTTAGAGTTTGGTGCATAAATATTTATGATTGTTATTTCTTTCTCTTGGATAGCTCCTTGTATGAGAATATAGTGACCTTCTTTATCTCTTTTAATCAGTTTGGGTTTGAAATCTACTTTGTCTGCAAACAAGATAGCCACTCCTGCTTTTTTGCAGTTTCCTGTGGCAGGGAGGATTGTTTTCCAACCTTTTATTTTCAGTCTATGGTCTTCCTTCTGAATTAGGTGTGTTTCCTATATGCAGAAGATTGTAGGATCTTGCTTCTTGATCCAATCTGCTCGTCTGTGTCTTTTATTTGGCCCATTGAGGCCGATGACATTAATGGTTATGACTGATATGGACATATTCAGAGCTGCCATGTTTCCCTGTTCTCGGTTCTTTTTTTCTTTGCTTTCCCCTTTTTTATTTACTTTCTTTTTTGCCCCAATGAGTTCACTCTCCTGGGTCTCATGGGTATGGAATTTTCTGTCTTTCCAAGATGTTCTTTAGGATGTTTTGGAGTGCAGGTTTCATGGTTGTGAAGTTTTTCAGGTGTTCTTTATCATGGAAGTATCTTATTTCTCCATCTATTTTGAATGATAATTTTGCATGATACAACAGTCTAGGTTGGAGGTTGTTTTCCTGCAATGCTTGAAATATTTCCCTCCATGCTCTCCTTGCACTGAGGGTTTGTGTTGAAAAGTCTGCTGTGACCCTAATGGGCTTCCCTTTGTAGGTGATTTTCTTCCTTTCTCTCACTGCTTTCAGTATTTCATTCTTTTGTTGTATATCTGGAACCTTGATAATTATGTGTCTAGGTGTAGCTATTTTTATGTCACGGTGTTTCAGAGTCTGATAGGCCTCATTTATCTGTATGTCTATATCTTTTCTTGTGAAGTTTTCCGTTGCTATCTCTGACAATAGTTTTTTTATGTCCTTTACATGTCTCCTGCTTCCTCAGTGACTCCAATCAGTCTTATGTTATTTTTATTTGAGTCATCTAGAAGCTGTTGAATTGATTTCTCATGCTCCCTTGCTGTTTTCCATAGATTATACCTTTCCTGCTCGCTGGCTGCTATATTTTCCTCTAGGTCTGAGATTCGGTTCTCTGCTTCATTCATCCTTCTGCACAAGCTTTTGTTCTCCTTCATCATTCCCTGGAGCTCTGCTCCAATGGTTCCATTGCTTCTGCTATCTTGGATTCTAACATCTCACTGAGGACAGTATCTCTGTTTTGATTTCAGAGATGAGTTCTGCTTTCCATTTTACTAGATCCGCTTTAGTTACCATCTCTAACAGTCCTGGTGTTTGAGTTTCAGTTTGCCCTATTTCCCTTTTCTCTGCATTTCCCTGTGGTGGTGATCTATGTGTCTAGTTTTTTGTGTATTTTCTCATTTCTACTCTTTCGTTGTTATTAATACTGTTCTTTGTCTGACGACAGGGCAATGTTTGTTGCAAATCTCTTTCTATTATCTGGGGCCCTTTGGATGCAGCACTTTCCTGGGGGGTCCTCCTCGAATCTGTAATGGCCCTTGAGAGTTCTCACTTCTGACACTTCATGGGAGGTATTTGAGCAGAACAATCACATCATGTTTGTTACCATAATATAATAAATTCCAATATCAGTATTAAATACAGTAAATAAGATAAGAAGCTTTGTTAAATTCTATTCTGGATACTTTGAGCTTATGAGTTACCTCTATGTCTCTATGCCAAAATTTAGAATTAATCAGCAATGTGTATACCACATACAGATCATAAATGTAGCCCCGGAACCCTTTGGGGATAAAGTCACTGGGAAATCAGGGAGGTAGGGAGACAGGAGAAGAATGAAATAGGGTTATCAGATTTAGGAAGATCACCTATATCCTAGAACCTCATGTATGCCAGAGGGTACTACAGGATAAAAGGGCATATGTACAACAGTACCAACTGTATGCTGTGAGACCGTTGGAGCTTTGCACAGTTTCTTATAATAGTACAGAAGAAGAAATAGGGCAGCCTAAGAATCTTTTACTTCTGGGTATTGCTTCTGACAGGAAGATAGGAGAGGGTGTGGGGACAAGAGGTGAATAGAGGGATCTAGGGGTAGATGGCAAAATAGAAGCTAGATTACCCCTTTTTTTTAATCTTTCCGGGTGTCTCAGTGCAGTTCCAGGAGCACACCTCCTGCGGAGGGATGCAGGAGATGGCTCCAGCTCCTCTAGGGCCTGGGTCCTCACAACGCAGCTCCAGGGTGGGGTTTGGGCTGGGTGGAAGCCTTCAACCCTCTATAGTGCGGTTGGCGCCCAGGGTCCATACCTGACTCCTCACTGCATAGCTCCGGGATACAATGGGCCACTTAGCTCCCTTCAGTCCACTGGAAAGGGCCAGCGCAGCCCACAGCCCGGTCTGTGCGTGCCGCTCCCTTCAGTCCGCCGGAAGCAGTCCGGCGCGGCCCGCAGCCTGGTCCATGTGCGAGGGGCTCCCTTTAGTCTGCCAGAAGCGGCCCGGTGCAGCCCACAGCTCGGTCCTTGCATGCGGGGCTCCCTTCAGTCTGCCAGAAGCCTAAATTATTCATTTTTTTTTAAAAAGGGTGAGGTGTTCGTACAAAGATATACCAAACTGCATTGAAGGATACAAGGTTTAATATAGTTTTGATGCTTGATATTGCTACTTTACAGGTGTATAAGATGTACTTATGCTCCATAATTGTACGGGTCTTCAAATATTGTGTATGGTAGTCATCTTTTGATTTGGACATTTGTCTTACATTTTGGGGGCAGTAAGTATGTCTAAAAATGGTTACTTTATAGTAGAGGTACATTTAAGTGCATCACAAGTATAGTGTCACAATTGTCATGCTAAAATATTATATATAGTTCTTTAGTTAAGGCCCTTTTCTATTAACTTTGGAAGTGACTCAACCACTAAAACAACCATGATTAGCAACTGTAATAGCCTCCTATGATTTTATTCCTAAATGTTTTATATGCAGGTAGATTTAATAGTTGAGTTCAGTACTCCAATTGCATATTGTCCGTCCCTCCTGGGTGTTTAACAACTAAAGTTCAAGAGACCAGAACTAAAATGGTAACTGGGCTAAGAAGGCAACCAATATTTTGGCCCTGGCCCTCCAAGTTCAACTACAACTACTGAAGATCCAGGACATGAGGGAACCTTCTCCAAGAGATGCTATGATTCTATAAAAGTGGAAAAGGAATATCACCTGGAGAATAAAAAGAAAAAAATATTCCATGCTTTTATGAAAAGCAATATGGTCAAGCAAGGCCATGATATATCCTAATGACTGACACAAACAGAAGAGCTGAAAGATTCTGCATGGTTCCAAGATACTGCCTGAGGACACTTGTTTGACCTTGTTAGATAGTAAAAGATTAACTTTATTTAATATAGGTCTCATTATAACTTGCTCTTAAACATCCAGTAGAAAAGTATGAAAAAATAATTGTTGCCAGGCGTGGTGGCTCATGCCTGTAATCCCAGCACTTGGGAGGCAGAGACAGGAGGATTGCTGAGTTTGAGGCTTGCCTGGGCTGCATAGTGAGCTCAGAGCTAGCCTGAACTACAAAGTGAGACCCTGTCTCAAAAAAAAAATTGTTTTTACTTGCCTATTACTATTGACTGCCAAATCCTAAGTAATCATGCATACAATACCACCTAAGGTGCTAGACATTTTTGTTTTACTAATATCTGCCAAAATACTTTATAAACAGGTTTTAGTGTTAATTTACAACATAGTTTTCATTTAAGGCCTATTAAATCAGCTCCTTAGAAGGGGCCCCTGCCTGTGCTCTTCTCTACATTAACCCTTCTCAGCTCCAAGAAATTCAATGATACCTGTACCCTTTCTCCCCTAACCACAGTTAGGGATAGCCTTCATATAAGAACTTTATAGACATTTCAGTCAAACATACTAGGGGGTTCTGACATAGGGATAAGCCATTGTTGGGAGTGCTTGCTTTTCCCTAAAATACATTTACATAAAATAAAAAGAAAGGGAGATATATTAGGAACAGTTCTGTTTGGGAGAAATAATTGGAAGGTGAAAATAGATCAGGCCTTACTGCAGACAGACTTTGGACTTAAGTTTGTGACAAACAATTCTGTTTGGAAGAAATAACTGGAACGTCAAAATTGAACAGTCTTTCCTGCCTGCCTACAACTTTGGACTGAACACATGTTCACCTCTGGTAACAAGAAGGATTCTGGCAGTCCCACATGCTATGATGCTTCAAGGTTGAAGTACTCCATTGCCCGTGTCTTCCCTGCCCTCTGAGTCTTTGTTACATTTTGTTATTCTGGAAGTGCTGAATAAAAGTTGTGGCAGGTTGGGGCCTAGAGTCTTTTGCTACCCAGAATAGCATGAATCAGGTCCAAACACAACTTCTCTAAGCCTCATTTCTACCTAGTTCTTATTTTCCTGTGTACCATGGACTCACAGGAGATTAGAACCTAATTCAAAGGTTCTAGTTTCATTCCCTTCCCTTTTTTCCTACATTGTACAACCAGTGCAGGAAGAGGACCTTGCAGAAATTCCATCTACTCTGCCCACACTGATTAAGGTTTGCTCCTGTTTGCAGGAATGGCCTGTCTTCCTCATAGTGCTTGACCCTGAGCTCCTAACCAACAAGAATGAGAGAAAGAGCCCAAGAACCTCTATCTTCTTTTCTGCCACAATGAGGCTTAGGCTGTGACCTACCATGAAATTGGCACATAAGGAGGAGCCATCATTTAACTGTTTGTGCACACTGAATAAGTGAGGCACCAATTCTGGGATTTAGGCATAGGCCTTCAGTGCACAACTTCCCTATCTCCCACAATGAAAAAGCGCTCACTGGAAAAGTTAAGAAATCCTATTGACTACAGCCATTGGTGAGTGTGTGAAGTCAGTCCCACCTATAGGACCCTGGTGTGTATTGCTGAGTTCAAGCCTGCAGGAGTTCATGGAGCTCAACTCAGGCATTACTTTCAGAACCTAGACAGGGAATGATGTCAGTCTCCCTGTGACAAGACAACTTCGATTTGCACACTAGTGCCCTTATGATCTACAGGAGCTAGCAGATAGATCCATGCAGTGAAGGGCCCTTTTGGTAGTGTTTTTCGGTTTGCTTTTTTGTTGATGTTGTTCTTTTTCTTTCCTTTTGTTTTCCTGTACTTCTCTATCATTCTTCATTTCTCTACTCCCTTATTGCTGAGTCTATCCAATTTTGGGTTTTTTCTTCCCTCAACTGTTTTTATAGTTACATGAAATTGAAACTGAATAACAAAAGAAATTACAAGATCCTCAAAAACGCATGGAAATTGAACACTTCTCTCCTGAGAAACCACTGGGTCACAGAAGAAATTAAACTGTTTCAACAATTAAATGAGAATGGCAATATAACATTCAGGAATCTATGGTACATAAGGAAAGCAGTTCAACAAAGAAAATTCATAGCAATAAATGCCCATATAAGGAAAAAGGTAAGCTCAAATAAGCAACCAAATGTGAAACATCAAACTAGAAAAAGAAAAGCAAGATAAATCCAAAGCTTATACAAAGGAGAAAATTAAAAGTATTAGAGCAGCTGCGTGTGGTGGCTCATACCTGTAATCCCAGCACTCAGGAGGCAGAGGCAGAAGGATTGCTGAGTTCGAGGCTTGCCTGGGCTACATAGTGAGCTCAGGGCCAGCCTAAACTACAAAGCGAGACCCTGTCTCAAAAAAAAAAGTATTAGAGCAGACATTAATGCCATGGAGACTAAGAGACTGACACAAAAAAATCAGTTAATGAAAAAGTTGGATTTTAGAAAGAATAAATTAAAATGACAATACCTTAGACAACCTTATTGAAAAAAGGTAGGAAAAGACTCAAAACCATGCAATCAGGAATGAAAAGGGGGAAATCACCACAGACCCAGCAGAAATACAGATAATAAATATTTAGTTTGATAACCTGTACTCCAATAAGAGGAAATACACACAAGAAATGCCAAGATTTCTAGACATATAAGAACTTCCAAAGGTTAGATGATGATGATGATGATGATAGATAGATAGATAGATAGATGATAGATGATTGATAGATAGATAGATAGATAGATAGATGATAGACAGACAGATAGATAGATGATAGATAGATACTAAACAACACAATATCAATATTTGAAATTGAAAATGTAATTAAAAATCTAATGACAAAGAACAGTATAGGTCCTGATGACTTCACTAATGAATTCCAAACACTTTCAGAGGAGACATTGTGCTGCTCCATCTCAAATTCTTTAATGAAATTGAAAGGTAAGCAATACTATCAAATTCAAACTTTACACTGACTCCAAAAACAGAGACAGACCCAACCAAAGAAGAAGACTATAGACCAATCTCCCTAATGAACATTGATACAAAACCCCCCATTGAGATACTGGCATAAATCTCTTCCATAAGATACAGAGGATCATCAAGAAGATCATACATTCTGACCAAGTTAGATTCATCCCAAGGAAGCAAGGGTGGCTCAACATACATAAATAAATAAATGTAATACACTACGTTAACAGATTCAATGGCCAAAACCAAATGGCCATCTCATTAGATGCATTTGATAAAACGCAACACACAACATGCATTTGATAAAACCCAACAAACATTTATGATTAAAACACTACAGAAAATTGGAATTGATGATCTTTATTTTGTGATAAAAGCTTTTTATGAGAAACTAATACCCAGCAGCATACTAAATGATCAAAAATGAAACCTTTCAGGGCCGGAGGGTTAGCTCAGTGGTTCCGGCGCCTGCCTTGCAAGCGCAAGGACCTGAGTTCGATCCCCGGTAACCACATATAATGCTGGGTGTGGAGACACGCCCACCAACAATCAACACCGCATACTACAATGCCGGACGTGGTGGCTCACGCCTGTAATCCCAGCACTTGGGAGGCAGAGACAGGAGGATTGCTGAGTTAGTGGCGGCTTGCCTGGGTACCATAGTGAGCTCAGGGCCAGCCTGAACTACAAAGTGAGACCCTCTCTCCAAAAAAAGCAAAAAAAAAAAAATGAAACCTTTCATGCTAAAATCAGGAACAAGACAGAGATGTCTACTATCACCTCTCCTGTTCAGTATAATTTAGAGACATTAGCCACAACAATTAGACAAGAGAAAGAACTAAATTGAATAAAGACAGGTAAGGGAGAGATAACCTATCATTACCTACTGATGATACTCTATGGAAAAGATCCAAAAAACTCAGCCAAAATACTGGCAGACTTAATCACAAGATTTAGTAGTGTAGCTGGATACAAGGTCAAGACTCAAAAGCCTCTGAATATAGGGACTCACTTAAAGAGAAAGCAGGGAATCTATTCCCCTTACAATAGCAACCAAAAAAACATGAACTATCTAGGAAGCAATCTACAAAAACAGGTGAAATATCTCTACTCTGAAAACTACACCCTTCTGAAAAGGGAGACAAAAGGGATATCAGAAAATAGAAACAGGGGCGGGCAGACTGAACCCAGCGGTTGCGGGCCCCGCTGTGCCTTGTTTCCAGTGGACTGCGGGAACAGTGTGTGGACCCGACTGTAGGGTGAGGTCCATTTCTAGCGGACTGAAGGCCACCCACCGGCCCACTGTATCCTGGAGCTGTGCAGTGAGGAGTCAGACACAGAGGTAACTCATAAGTTCAAAGTCTCCAGAATAGAATCTAACAAACCTTTGTATCTTATTTGTATCTTATTTACTGTGTTTAATACTGATATTGGCATTTATTGTATTATGGTAACAAACATGATGTGATTGTTCTGCTCAAATACCTCCCATGATGTGTAAGGAGTGAGAATTCTCCAGGGTCATTACAAATTCAAGGAGGACCCCCAGGAAAGTGCTGCATCCAAAGGGACCCAGATAATAGAAAGAGACCTGCAACAAACATTGCCCTGTCATCACACAAGAGCATTAAAAACAATGAAAGAGTAGAAATGAGAAAATACACAAAAAATTCAGACACAAAGATCACCACCACAGGGAAATTCAGAGAAAAGGGAAATAGAGCAAACTGAAAGTAAAACATCAGGACTCTTGGAGATGTCAACTAAAGCGGATCTAGTAAAATGGAAATGAGAACACAAGTTTGAGATCAAAACAGAGATACTGTCCTCAGTGAAAGACATCATTAAAGAAGAGATCAACAAGATGATTGAATCCAAGTTAGCAGAAGCAACGGAAGCTTTTAAACAGCTTCAAGCAGAGCTCCAGGGAATGATAAAGGAGAATGAAAGCTTGCACAGCGGGATGAATGAAGCAGAGAACCGAATCTCAGACCTAGAGCACAGCATAGCAGCCAGCGAACAGGAAAGGTATAATCTAAGGATAAGAGCAAGAGACGATGAGAAATCAATTAAACAGCTTCTAGATGATTCAAAGAAAAATAACATAAGACTGATTGGAATCACTGAGGAAGCAGGAGACAGTGTAAAGCACATTAAAAAGCTACTTTCAGAGAGAGCAACAGAAAGCTTCACAGGAAAACATATAGACATACAGATAAATGAGGACTATCGGATTCCAAAACACCGTGACATAAAAATATCTATACCTAGACACGTAATTATCAAGGTTCCAGATATACAACAAAAGAATGAAACACTGAAAGCAGTGAGAGAAAGGAAGAAAATCACCTACAAAGGGAAGCCCATTAGGATCACAGCAGACTTTTCAACACAAACACTCAGTGCAAGGAGAACATGGAGGGAAGTATTTCAAGCATTGCAGGAAAACAACCTCCAACCAAGACTGTTGTATCCTGCAAAACTATCTTTCAGAATAGATGGGGAAATAAGATACTTCCACAATAAAGAACACCTGAAAAGCTTCACAACCACGAAACCTGCACTCCAAAACATCCTAAAGAACATCTTGAAAAAAAAAAACACAGAAAATTCCATACCCACGAGACACAGGAGAGTGAATTCATTGGGACAAACAAGAAACTAAATAGAAAAGGGGAAAAGCTAAAAAGAAAAGAACCAAGAACAAGGAAAGATGGCAGCTCTGAATATGTCCATATCAGTCATAACCATTAATGTCCATGGGCCAACTAAAAGACAAATACTACCAGATTGGATCAAGAAGCAAGATCCTACAATCTGCTGCATACAGGAAACACACCGAATTCAGAAGGAAACCCATAGACTGGAAATAAAAGATTGGAGAACAATCCTCCATGCCACAGGAAACTGCAAAAAAGCAGGAGTGGCTATCTTGTTTGAAGATAAAATAGATTTCAAACCCAAACTGATTAAAAGAGATAAAGAAGGTCACTATATTCTCGTACAAGGAACTATCCAGGAGAAAGAAATAACACTCATAAATATTTAGGCACCATACTCTAACGCAACGAACTATATAAAACAAACATTACTGGACATGAAAAGCCAGTTATCCATGAATACAATAGTAGTAGGAGATTTTAACACTCCATTGTCACAAATTGACAGATCAACTGGACAAAGAATCAATAAGGAAATACTTGAGCTAAAACAAACTTTGGAGCAAATAGACTTATTAGATGCCTACAGAATTTTTCACCCTTCAAAGCGAGCAGATACCTTCTTCGTAGCTGCTCATGGATCATTCTCCAAAATAGACCACATTCTAGTCCATAGAACAAGCTTAAGTAGATGCAAAGGAATCAAAGTTATCCCCTGAATATTATCAGACCATAGTGCCTTGAAATTGGAGCTGAATAGCAGAAGAAATTCCGAGATCCTCACAAACGCATGGAAATTGAACAACTCTCTGTTAACCAACCAATGGGCCACAAAAGAAATTAAAGAAGAAATTAAACAGTATCTAAAACTCAACGACAACCCCAGCACAACATACAGGAATTTATGGGAAACAATGAAAGCAGTTCTGTGAGGGAAATTCATAGCAGTGAATGCATATATTTGGAAAACAGCAAACTGCAATGAATCTAATGATGAACCTCAGACAACTAGAAAAAGAGGAGCAAAACAAACCCAAAGCACATACTAGAGAGGAAATTATAAGGATCAGAGCAGAAATTAATGCAGTGGAGACAAAGAGAACAATACAAAGAATCAATGAATCAAAGAGCTGGTTCTTTGAAAGGATAAATAAGATCGACAGACCCTTAGCCAACCTTATCA
>PVIC010057442.1:0-10673 GCA_004025085.1 Thryonomys swinderianus
CTCGTGTTTCTTTTTTTAATACATACTTTTTCATTTTTTGGTACAAGAACAGAAATCAGGGCTTCATGCTTGCGAGACAAGCACTCTCTACTGAGCTAAATCCCCAGCTCCCTAAATTCTCACTTCTTGCCTTCTGCCCCGCCTCATCGACAGTGGCTAGAACGAGGGGTGAAGCTGGCTGGCAAAGCGCCGGCCCAGTGGCCAGGAGACCACATTTACATCGGTTCTATAACCGTAACGGTCAAAACCAAGTAAATATAAAAACGACGACTCCTTATAATCTGCCAACCACGTGCCAGGTACTAGTTGTATTTACATCCAGAACATTAAAAAAAAAAAAAAAGAGAGAAGCCTAGAAAGCGGACGCCCCCCACCCGCAATCGAAAACTTGAGGCAAAAGGATCGAAAGTTCAAGGCCAGTCCGGGTACTTGGCGAGTTTAACGCCAGCCTGAACTACTCGCCGAAACCTCGCGACCCGGGGGCCCACTGCAGCCCCGAGGCCTCATGGGGTCGCGGAGGCCGCGCTCCGCACCGAGGGCCCAGGCTGGACTCCGAGTCGCCGGCACGTCGTCGAGAACGGCCCTTTTAGGCGGGCTCAGGCCCGCCCTCTCTCGGCCTGGCGGGACCGCAAACCCCCAGCAGCCCCCGAACCGACTTCAACCACACCGACCTCCGCCACCTACCCGCTCCGCCGCCTCGCTGAAGAGAAAGAGGGCGACGGAACCGGAAACCGCCAGTTCACTGCCGAGGGCGCCTGCGCAGCGAGCACGCCGCGCGCAGAGTCACAATGCGCGCCGTGCAGCGGGCCCCGCCCAGGCCCCCCCCCGGCGCCCCTGGCGCCGCCATGTTGGGTGCTGGCAAAGGAAGCCGCACGGCGTGTGGGCGAACGCGCAAAACCGCTCCCGGGCACAGGTGCTCCCCTACCGGCCCCGAGACGGGGCCGCGCGCCTCTCCGAGCGTTTCCCGCTAACGTCTCCTTGGAGCCTGCGCGCATGTAGCCGACCTTTTGAGAACGCCTGAACAGAGTAGCAGAATGTTTCCTGCTAAGTAAAGGCTTCTCGCAGAGGTGCAGACACAGGGCTCGAATCAGGATGGTGAGAGGCTCGGGGATGCCCGAGATTCCTGGGAACCGCCGCTGCGGTGGAAACCAGGACCAAACCGTTGTCTTTGAACTTGCCAGTGTTTTCCTTCCACATTTCCCTGTGCTGCTATGTGCCAGGCAAAGGTAGACTCCTTCGAGTCTGGGAAAATGTCTTTACTTCTTTTGTTTTGACTCAGCATCTCACAGCATTGTAGTCCAGGCTGGCTAAAAACTCAAATATCCTCCTGCCTCAGCCTCTCGACTGCTGGGGTTCCAAGACTGCACCACCATGTTCTGTGCCTTTTTTTTGACGGGCTGTCACTATTACCCTGGCCAGTCTCACACTCTTGGGCTTAAGTGATTCTCCTGCATCAGCCTCCTGGTGCAGGGATGGGACCACAGACCGGACACCTGCTAGCCAAATGCCTTGAACAATGTAAATTTTTTTTTTTTTTTTTTTGCTTTTGAGACAGGGTCTCACTTTGAAGTTCAGGCTGGCCCTGAGCTCACTATGGTGCCCAGGCAAGCCGCCGCGAACTCAGCAATGCCCCTGTCTCTGCCTCCCGAGTGCTGGGATGACGGACGTGAGCCACCAGGTCCGGCATTGTGGTATGCGGTGTTGATTGTTGGTGGGCGTGTCTCCACGCCCAGCAGTATATGTGGTTACCAGGGATCGAACTCAGGTCCTTGTGCTTGTGAGGCAGGCGCTGGAACCACTGAGCTAACCGTCCGGCCCGAACAATGTAATTTTTAAGCGCTCCGGTGCATTGTGTGGGGAGGGACCCAGTCCGGATCCCGATTGTCACCCTAAGGCTGAGATGGACTCTGGTGGGGATAAGTGGCTTCTTTTCGTTGTCACCAGGGGTCCTATCCAAAGCAGCCCCGATTCCTCAGCACCTCATCCAGCAGGGCCCCGCCCCATACCACCACTATCCATCCAGAGACCTAAGGATGGAAGGAAGCCAAGGTCGGCATATGTTCCATATTAGTAAGAGTCTTTTATTGGTAACTTCCCAACAGCATCTGTAAACATCGGGTACAAAAATATTCCATTAAACCGTTTTCCTCAGTGGCTGAGGAGGCTCCAGGTGACACCCGCTGGGCAGCAGGGTCCTCACTTCCAGCCACAGAGACACAGGCCTGGGTGGGCTCTCCAGCCTTGTGCCCAGCTCAGACCTCTTAAGCCAACAGTAGGAGAAAGGATTGCAAACGGGGGGGCGGGGCTGGAATTAGGGTGCAGGGGAGGGTGGGGCAAACACAGGTGTGACAGTGCACGTCCACCTCCAGGATGTCCCGGCCAGGAGGGGCATCTGGCTCTGCCTCTGGGACATCACAAGTGCCATCCAGAGCACACCTGTTGCCCAGCTCTAGAGACTGTCCCTGTGGCCAGCCTCGTGACACAGCAGGCCTGGGTGTGTGGCCCTGGTGTGGCAGAGGGCCCCGGTGCTTCGGCCTGAGGGGGTGGCATGGGGACTAGAGACCCCCAGGACTGCACCCCTACTCTCCTGGTGTCTCCTCGTCTGTCTGGCTGTGGCCGTTGACAGTGGGGGAACCAGGCCGGATGTGGGACAGGTCTTCGAAGCCTGGGCTGAGGGAGGGCGAGACAGTGTCCGGGCTAGTGTCACAAGAGCCTGTGCTCTGCTCCGAGGTGGCGATGGTGGTGGTGACGCTGGGTGGGATAGGGTCTTCGTCTTCATCCTCCAGGAACAGCACCTCGGGGATATCTGGGAGGGAGCCAGCAGGTTGGGTCGGGGCCTTACTAAGACGCAGGGGACCACGTGTGTCCCCAACCCGAGAGGGACACGGTCTGGCTCACTGTACAGAGGAGGAAACTGAGGCTCGGGCAGTGAAATAAGAGAAAGGCACAGGCGCTGAGAGCAGGCCGGCATGGCCTTGGCTGTCACCACCCTAGGGCAGAACTGCTGGCCCACGGCGACAAGAGTGACAGCCTGGCCTGAAGCGCTCTGAGATGCACACTGGGCAGGGACAACAGGGTCCTCAGCCATCACCACGGCCCCCCAGGGCAGGGTTCCCGGTCCCAGCACCCCAGTGCCAGCCCAAGGAGACTCCCCAGGGGCCCCGCCCTGGGCAGGGGACACAGTGGCCCTGGGGACACTTACGGCTGAAGGCCTCTGGGTGCTGCCTGGCTAGCTTCCCTTTCAGTGTCCTGTGGGGACAGAAGGGAGGCTGATCCTGCTGGGCTGGGCCTGGCCCGGAGCCCGGGGTGGCGGCAGGGGGACTGGCCCCTGCGCTAACCACGTGCTGCCTCTGTCTCCGTCTCTGTGAGGAAGCGCAGAGCGCTGGGTGAGCACCAACCACTACTCACAGAGGCTGCCGTGAAGCCTGAGCTCTGCTCAGTCCTCTCCCAACAACTCCCTTGGGCACCAACCTTCTCCAGCCTCTGGGCACCCTGACCCAGGACTGCAGACTGAACCCAAGGCCTATGCACTGAGCTGCAGCTCCAGCCCTCGGTTATTTATTTTTTTATCTTTTGAGACAGGGTCTCACTTTGTAGTTTAGGCTGGCCCTGAGCTCACTATGTAGCCAGGCAAGCCTCGAACTCAGCAATCCTCCTGCCTCTGCCTCCCGAGTGCTGGGATGACAGGCGTGAGCCACCACGCCTGGCATTATGGTGTGTGGTACCAGGATCTATCTCGGGACCTTGCACTTGAGAGGCAGATACCGAACCACAGAGCTAAATCCCTGGCCCCAGCCCTCTTTTATTTTGAGATCAGGTCTCACTAATTCCCCAGGTTGGGCTCCAACTCTGGACCCTCCTGCCTTAGGCTCCTAAGTCCTGGGATCAAAGGTGCACGCCATGGCACCGGGCTTGCTCTGCTTCTAACCAAAGACCTGAGTAAGGAGAAGGGGGTGGAGTTGGAGGGTCACTGTGTCCGTCTCCGGGCCCTTTCCACCATGATTCTAGTGCAGCGTTAGTCATGAAAAAGGAATAAAATGTAAATTGAGAACCAGAGGCTTTCGCCCCAGAACTCAGGTCTTACAGCGCAGCGGCGCCCCGCCCCGATGCGCAGGCGCAGGGAGAGTAGGCGGGCGCACCTGATCCTGCGGAAGATGCTGTCCAGGTCGCGCTTCATCTCCACCAGCGTCCGTGTGTGGTGCAAGAAGCGCTCGCTCATCTGCTGCAGGCGGGCGCTGGACAGGTTGTTGAAGTTGAGCAGCATTTCATTGGTCTTCTCAAAGCGGTCCAGCCTGACGGTGGAGAGGGGTGAGCCCTGCCCAGCGCTCAGGGTCCTGCCACCCAATGCTGCTGGGGCTGGGTTCCTGTCACAGCTTTTGCTGTGACTACTCCCTTATTCTGTGCATGTTCAGACACTTTGGAAGCTCTTATTCAAACCTCAAAACCCTACTAGTAAACAAACAGGCCAGGGATTTAGCTCAGTGGTTCTGCGTCTACCTGCAAGCACAAGGTCCTGAGTTAGATCCCTGGCACCACATACCACAGTGCTGGGCGTGGTGGCTCATGCCTGTCATCCCAACACACGGGAGGCAGAGGCGGGAGGATTGCTGAGTTCGAGGCTTACCCGGGCTACATAGTGAGCTCAGGGCCAGCCTGAATTACAAAGCGAGACCCTGTCTCAAAACAAAACAAAACACAACAATGAAACCCTATGGGCCTGGTGTCACAGCACTCTGGAAAGCTGTTGTAAGAAAATTTTGAGTTTGAGCCTTGTGTGAGGAATTTAGCAACTTCTGTCTCAAAATACAAAATAAAAAGATTTGAGTTCAGCTCCCTGTACTGCAGGGAAAAGCGTATCCTTTGCAGGGTTTGGACTAGATGTCTCCGCAGTGCCTCCTACAGTCGTAGCTGACTTTTCAGAGGTGGCTGAATCCAGAGTGTGAGTTGCTAGGGTTAAGCACTTGTGATCACTAAACCAGCTCACTGACTGGTTTGGCGCCACCCTAATCCTGGTGGTCTTCACAGGACAAAGGGGGCAGAAAGACCTTGCTAGGCCTCCCTTGTTGCTTAGCTACCTTCAGTCTACCTTGGACGGCTGCCCCTCCACACGGGAGCCAGCCGATTATCAACTGAAACCTCTGACAGTCTGTGAGCTGAAGAAACCCTTTCCTCTTTAATTCTGGATGAGAGCTGTTTTGTCCCTTGAGCAATGAGACGATAAGACACTGAGTCTTGCTCTATTATGGCCTCCAACTCAAAGCGATCCTTCTGCCTCTCTTTCCTGGTACTGGGAAGACGGGTGGACACCACCACACCTGGATAAACTTTTCCTGCTTTTTTACCTCAGGCATTTTGTCATAATCACAGAAAAATTAACCAACGCACCTTCTCATGGGCCCTGTCCGCCCCTTCCCTTGACTCGACCACCCCAGACTCTCCCTGTGCCTCGGTCCTGATGCCGTCGGGCCGGCAGGGCCTGGTCTGCCTCTGCCCCTGCTGGGGCTGGGTTCCTGTCACAGCTTTTGCTGCTGGGGGTCCCCGGAACCTGCTTTAAAGAACTAAGTGCTGGCTCAGTGGCCAGGTCCCATGTGCAGTGTCTGATGCTGGGTTCCACCCCTGCCACCCCTAAACCGACAGATGAAACTAAAGAGGCGCCGGAGGGTGTGGCCAGACCTGAAAGGCCGTCCAGCCCCTCCCGGAGCCCCTGAGGTACCCTGCAGGTGCGGCTGGGCTCCGAGCCTCCAGCAGAGGCCCACAGCTCTCCCCCAGGCCGCCAGGCGCCATGGTGCCACTCACATGTTCTTCTGGGCCAGGATGATGGCGTTCACATCGTCCGCATTGACCATGCTCAGGATTCGGCTGCAGAAGACCCTCGAGGCCGAGTCCGGGACGTCCATCTCCTCTTCTTCCTCCTGCGCTGCCTGAAACAGGTGCCCACAGAGCCTGCTCAGCTCCAGGGACAAGGAGGGGACACAGAGGTGCCAGCAGGACTGTGCTCTGGGCTCTGAGCCTCCTGGGGCCCCAACAGTGAGCAGGAGACAGGCTGGGTCACAGCACCTGAACCTCGGTGGGGCCACCCTCAAACACGGGCCTCAAGGGCAGCTCGAGGGGTCACACCTAGTAAGCTCCCTCGCCTGGTCTCTGGCCGCCCTCCCCGTGCTGCCCCAGTGGCAGGACCTCGGCTGCCTCGCCACCCCCCTTCGGATCCCGCCTCCACCTCCCCGGCCCCCCTGTGTCCTGGCTGTGGACACCAGCCGCTCCGGTGCGGCAGTTACTTTTCTCCCAAGGCAGCAGAGGCAGAGCCCAGCCCAGAGCCTGGATGGGACCCAAGACTTGGTATCAGGCACACGGCACCCAGCTCTGACTCCAGACCTTTACGAGCAAATGAAAGCCAAGACTGTAGCCGCTCCCACCAGGCTTTGGGCCCCGGCGATCATACAGCTCTGTTCCCAGCAACTAGACCCACAGATGACACCCCCAGTGCGCAGAGCTCCCCACACCACACAGGGCCACAAGGGGCAGGTTTTCACAAAAAAATCTAGAAACCGGAGGAGGCCGAGACATTTAGTTACCTGCAGAAAAGCCTGCTTGTGACTAGTTACAGTTCGCACCTGGCACCCCCATGTGGAAGCGCATGACTGTCTCCTCAGCACTCAGGAGGCTGCAGCAGGAGGATCACTGGGAGTTCAAGGCCAACGTGGGCTACATAATGAGTTCAGGGCCAGCCTGAACTGCAAGAGACCCTGTCTCAAAAAAAAAAAATCTACTTCCGTACTTCACCATTTATTGGGAGCCTACTGTACCCTGGACCAGGTGCAAAGATCACACAGTGGAAGGGGCCAGAGATTTAGCTAAGTGATTCCGACACCTGCCTAGCAAGCACAAGGTCCCTGATTCAATTCTGGTAACTACATACACTACTGGGCATGGTGACTCACGCCCACCAGCAATCAGTACCACATCCCACAGTGCCCGACGTGGTGGCTCATGCTTGTCATCCCAGCACTCGGGAGGCAGAGGCAGGAGGATTGCTGAGTTCCAGGCTTGCCTGGGCTACATAGTGAGCTCAGGGCCAGGCTGAACTACAAAGTGAGACCCTGTCTCAAAAAAGGAAAAAAAAAAAAGATCACACACTGGAAACTGTCATCATGAGATGAGAAAACTGAGTTTCAGAGAAACTTAGGGCCAGCGAACCTGAGTCACAACTCAAAGATGTGTGAATAGATGCTCCACATGCACCTGAGACGGCCCAGCTGTGTTTCATAGCAGCTCATTCTGGCCTGAGTGCTGACTTTTTTTGCAATGAGGATCAAACTCATGACCTTGCCCCTGTGAGACAGGTGGCGGAGCCACTGAGCTGCATCCCCAGCCCTTTGACTTTATAGAAAAAATCCTCACAGGCATCCCTTTCCCCTGTGAAACTGCTTGCTTTGGAAATGGTAGCCACAAACTATTTCTTCCAAAACAGGAAGGACAATATTTTTGTTTGTTTTGTTTTCATACCACCATGTATCCCAGACTGGTCTTAAGCTCACAATGGTCTTCCTGCTTCCAGCTCTCTTGTCCTGGGATCACAGGTGTGCATTCCCATGCCTGGCTAAGAATGTGTACTTGTGCTCTAGTCTGGCTAGGAGTGTGTAGCTCTTTCATGTCTTCAGGAAGTGAGCTGTGCCGAGTATGGTGGCACACGCCTCTAATCCCAGCACTTGGGAGGCCGAGACAGAAGGATCACCATGACTTGCAGGCCAGCCTGGACAACATAGTGTGTTCGAGACCACCCTGACCAATAGTGAGGCTCTGTCTCAATAAATAAACAAACAAATACAATACAAATGGACCGCAAGGAGGTGGAGAACTCCCTCTCCAGCTTTAACAACCACTTTTTATTGAGTGCCTATTACATGCCAGACTGTCAACCAAATTCACGTTTCCGAGAAGGATGACTGTGTATAAAGAGGAGACTTAGAGTCAGACACTGTGGCCTGTGCCTGCAATCCCAGTTATTCAGGAGGCTGAGACTCAAGGATCAAAACTTTGAAGACTATATGGATCACTTAATGAAATCTTGTCTCAAGATTTTAAAGGGGAGTGGGACTGGGCAGTAGATCTTTCCCTTATAAATCTGAAGGGCCTGGGTTTCATCTCCAACACCATAAAAAAAAAAAAAGAAAGAAGGAAAGAGAGAAACAGAAACAGTGACAGAGACAGAGACAGGGACGGAGTCACGTGAAGAAAGTTCCAAAGCTAGGGCCTGATACATGGAGGATTTGAACCTCCTGCAGCTCTGCTTCAAAGGAGGGCTCTTTCTAGTCTCTTGCTCCCAGATGTGGTGCCTATAGGGTTTAGGGCAACCACCTTTCCAGACTAACAGCTGGGCCACTGCACATACTGTAGCCATGAGTCAGCAGTGCTCTAGTCTCTGAATCATTAATGGTAGAAACATGCAGACAGGCAGGTTCGCTGACCTTGGGAGAGTCTTTCCACTTCCCTATTTTCTCATATTTTGGAGATGGTAAGAAAACCATCTCTCTGGGCATAGTGGTACAAATCTGTGATCCCAACACCCAAGAGGCTGAGACATGAGGGTCTCGAGTTCAAGTCCAACCTGGGGTACACAGGGAGATTCAGCTTCAGAAAAACAAAAGAAAACAAAACAAAAAAACTAACCAAAAGAAAAGACAAAAAAGAATCAAGACTGAAACCAAACGTGATAAAAAGTGAAGTTTTGTCCAGTGGCGGGCGCACTAAAAGCCTGAGGTCAAAGGATCACTACAAAACTCCGGCTTCTTGAAAATAAAAATTTTAAAAGGTAGAGCTTCAAGCAAGTTGTTTCTCCAACAGGAATGTAAAATCTCAGGACCTTCCAGGAATCAGCATTTTAAGCAAAAAGCCTCCCAGGTGCTGCCAAAACTTTTAGCACTCGTACTAAACTTTCATTTGATAAAGGCATCGTTTAATTCTCAGTAAGCACTACAAGAAGATACCATCATCTCCGAGGGAAACTGAGGCTCAGAGGGGTGAGCTCAGTCGCCCAAGGCCAAACTAGACACGGACGTCACGGTTAATTTAACCCAAAACCCCCGAATAGGGCAGGTTCAGATATACATGCCCTGCCCCCACAGGGCGGGGAAACTGAGGCAAAAGCAGGGAACCGCGCGACTCCAGGGACACGGAGCAATGTGAACACAGGATGCCCCAACATCCGCGTCCCAGATCCAGATTCAGAGCCAGATCCGACCCGCAGCACCGTCCGCGCATCCACTGCGCAGCTGGGGAAACTGAGGCCTTTGCGCAGCAGGAGTGCCCAGATGTGGCCAGCGGCGCGCCCCACCCCATGACAGCCCCGGTGCCGCGCCCGACCCGGCCCGATTCCCCCGCGGCCCCTCCTGCCCAGCCCCACCCCAAACTCAGCCCAGAGGTCGGTGGCGGCGGCACCTGCACATCTGGCAGCTTTGCTCCCGCTTCCGGGACGGCGCCCGCGCGTCCTGACGCCATCACGCACGGTGCGTACAAGGGTACGTGCGATGACGTACGCAGGAGACTGACGTGCGTATGCCGAGGCGCGGCGTGAAGGGTTGGGGTTCTCGGGCGCTAAAGTTCAAGAGCGCGTCACAATGAACAGCCAATCACACCGTCGTTTCTGCGCCTGCTCAGTTGTTCAACTCTGGTCTCTAAAGCATCCCGGAAATAGGCTGAAGACCTGCCGCTTTACGTAGAAAGACTGACTTTTAGAGCTGCGTACGGGCCCTCCAAGGTTCTAGACACTTACTTATATGATCGGTAGCCAAGCTAGAGCCAGGCTGGAGGTCAGTCATTTGGGCTCATAGTCTCCGCTATGTACAGTAAATGTTTTGTAAATAGTCCTATATTGTGTTGTAGGAAATCATGAAAATGAAAAGTCTCTACGTATTCGAAGCACATAAAAATAAAAAAAATTTTAAGAAAGCCATTTCGCTATGTTGTACGGGATACCTTGAACTAGCTGCCTCAAATGTGCGATCTTCCTGCCTCACCCTCGTGAGCGATGGAATTAGTAGCTGCGTCAGCGTGCTCAGTGTAGATGTAATTGTGTTTGCTTTTTTATTCATCATATCCATCATTTTTATTAGTGCGCATTAGTTACACATATTTTTTTTTTGAGACAGGGTCTCGCTTTGTAGTTAGGCTGGCTCTGAGCTCACTATGTAGCCCAGGCAAACCTTGAACTCAGCAATCCTCCTGTCTCTGCCTCCCAAGTGCTGGGATTACAGGTGTGAGCCACCACACCCGGCTAGTTACACATATTAATGATAACATCTTGGTGGATTTGTATTTGGGCATTTCACTTTATTTTTTGGGTTTTTTTTTTGTTTGTTTTTTTGAGACAGGGTCTTGCTTTGTAGTTCAGGCTAGTTCTGAGCTCACTATTTGGCCCAGGCAAGCCTCGAACTCAGCAATCCTCCTGTCTCTGCCTCCCGAGTGCTGGGATTACAGGCGTGAGCCACCACGCCCGGCTCACTTTATTTATTTTGAGAGCCTGCCTCAAAAATTGTCACTCTAGGGCCGGAGGGTTAGCTCACTGGTTCCGGTGCCTGCCTCGCAAGCGCAAGGTCCTGAGTTCAAACCCCGGTAATCACATATAATGCTGGGCGTGGAGACACGCCCACCAACAATCAACACCGCATACCACAATG
>PVIC010057443.1:0-10474 GCA_004025085.1 Thryonomys swinderianus
AATGTTACTGAGATTTAACAGACATGCTGTAGTCACAGTGAAGGGAGATTGTGATCATGAATAGAAATCACTAATGCCATGTTTCAATACTCAGGATTTGTTTTTCCTACCAAATGACCTACAGAGTTCAAACCACAGATTACAAGAAAAATATGACATAGTCATTAAGTTCTATGTTTGAGTAATTTCCAAATTTACTCTGAAATGCTTAGGAACTGAAAATTTTTCATTTGCTATGGCCCTTTACAGATCATTATGTGTGAATTAAGCCAAACTTTACTTACCAATCAGGAAAATAATTCAGTGTCTATGCCCTGATCTCTTGTGGTCAGCTTGGAAGGCAAAAGAATTCTCAGTTTATTCTTTCTTTGACCAATTATTTCAAATATTACTTGGGGAAATGCTGCATTAGCAGCCAGTGTATGGGCTGTTATGTGGGCCAAATTTTAAGTAAATTTAAGTTAAAGTAAAAATTTCTTTACTTGAGCCAAGTACTCTCTCATCAGCCAGGATAATTTACTGATAGTTAGGAAACAGAAGAAAACGTTGAAGGTATTGTGGGTAGGAGGGACTGTGGATTGGGTGGTGGCAAAGGGAAGAAAAGAGAGTGGCAAGGAGAAAAGTTTTAAGTGGTTAAGCAGTGTTGGTTAAACTTTGGTGTCAGCCACTATCACCTAGGATCCAATTAGCATGACGCATTCTTAGGATTCTTTCTACATCTTTTCTGAAGAGGTTTTGTTCCCCTGGGTCACTGCTGGAGCTGTGTAACTGCATTTCATTATCAAGGATCCCATTCTTGTATTTCACAGTGATAAATTCTATCTTGTACAAAGGCCAAACTTTGCTGTAGAGGAGCAGCATAAAATCTATTTTCTATTCTTATTTCAAGGCAAAAGATTATACCAGAGCTGAGGTTAATTTCTGGCAACCACATTTACCAGATCTTCTTTCTTAATAGGCACCCCACCTGGAAATGACTTTCCTGTTAAGGCTTTATAGCTACAGTCATGCTTTGGATATCGTTTAAATGTGTCTCCCGAAAGTACATGTGCTGAAGTTTGGTCCTTACTCCAAGCATGTTAAGTGATAGGATCTTAACAAGTAGAGTCTAGTGGGAAGCTGTCAGGCCATGTAGTATATACCCTTGGTATGGATTAACACTGTTATTGTAGGACTTGTGTCACTCTCCAGTATCCTGTTCCACCATGTAATTTCTTCCTCATTTTCATTTTATAAAGTGAATTGGTGCATTCATTCAGATTGTGTTATGGAAAGATAAAAAAAAACATGAAATTGTTTTTATTTTTTGGTTTTTGTTTTTGAGACAGAGTCTGGCTTTATAGTTCAGGCTCCCCCTGAGCTTATTATGTAGCCCAGGCAAGCCTTGAACTCAGCAATCCTCCTGCTTCTACCTCCCGAGTGCTGAGATTACAGCCGTGAGCCACCATGCCTGATAGTGTTGTATATGGTTACTGGGGATCAAATCAGGGACCTTACACTTGCTAGGCAGGCGCCAGAACCACTGAGCTAAATCTCTAGCCCAAAAAGAAAGAAGTGTTTGAATATTTTGTAACTGGATGTCTGTGGAAGACAGTAAGCAGTTCAATCTGTTTTGGGCACTTTGTGTTGACCACAGTGTCCTTAAAAGATTGGCAAATTGCTCTTGAATCTCCAAAGTGATGAGATAAATAAAACTTTCTTAATAAGTATCCAGTTTCAAATGTTTTGTTATAGGACTGGGAATCAGATTGATATAACCTTAGATCCTTAATTTAGATTCTGGAGCAGACAGAGATAAGAACATTTCTCCTTACTTGTATTCTTAAAAATTTATAAATTGCTAAGTGGGCAAAATTTTTGTCCTGGGTAATTAAAATTTGTAAAGATGATGATGGTGGTTACACAACAGTGAAAAAGTCCTCTGCTTAATGCCACTAATTTGTAAGCTTTAAGAGTGTATTATTGTGGGCCGGAGGGTTAGCTCAGTGGTTCCGGTGCCGGCCTCTCAAGCGCAAGGACTGAGTTCGATCCCCGGTAACCACATATAATGCTGGGCGTGGAGACACGCCCACCAACAATCAACACCACATACCACAATGCCAGACGTGGTGGCTCACGCCTGTAATCCCAGCACTTGGGAGGCAGAGACAGGAGGATTGCTGAGTTCGAGGCTTGCCTGTGCGCCATAGTGAGCTCAGGGCCAGCCTGAACTACAAAGCAAGACCCTGTCTCAAAAAAAAAAAAAAATGTATTATTGTGATGTATATAAAGGGTACCAATAAAGAATTCAATTAAAAATGTATTATTGTGGCATATTTATTTTTTACATGCTACATATGTTATACATTAAGTTATGTATCTTACATATTGTGTTGTGCATATTTTAACACAATACCATATGTACTACAATAACAACAACATGATACTGAGATTATTTCAGTGTTCCGTGCACATGAATTTCAGTCAGGATTTCAGTAAGGAAGGCCACTATAAATCAAGACTGGCGTTCCTTCAAGTTAGAAAAAATGTCTTTTGCAGTTTATTTCTTTACGTTTTGGTTTCAACAGAGATCTAAAAAATATGAGCGATCTTTGCTTTGACCCCATAAATAAAAATTAATCTGATAGCAACATGTTAAATTTGAAACCTCTTTTTTCAAGTTTAAAAACAATCTCAGTTGGGGCCGGAGGGTTAGCTCAGTGGTTCAGGCGCCTGCCCTGCAAGCGCAAGGTCCTGAGTTCAATCCCCGGTAAACACATACAGTGCTGGGCGTGGAGACTCACGCCCACCAGCCATCAATACCACATACCACAGTGCCCGGCATGGTGGCTCACGCCTATAATCCCAGCACTCAGGAGGCAGAGACAGGAGGATTGCTGAGTTCCAGGCTTGCCTGGGCTATATAGTGAGCTCAGAGCCAGCCTGAACTACAAAGCGAGACCCTGTCTCAAAAAAAAAAAAAAAAAAAAACAATCTCAGTTCCTGACTTGTATCCTATATTATTTCAGTCTTTTTCTGACGTGGTTTTCTAGGTCTAAAATTTACTGAAATAATCTGTAGGATGGTTTTATATCAGATATTCCCAATTACATGGAGTATTTAAAACAAACCCCTTTAGATAATTTTTGGGGGGGTCGTTTCACTTTAGGGATTTAAAGGCGACAGTGCATTCATTCTGATTGTGTGATGCGCAAGGTCAAGAACATGAAGCAGTGTGCTAGTGCTTTGTAACTGGCTCTGCCAGAGACACAGGCACCTCAGTCTGTG
This sequence comes from Thryonomys swinderianus, assembly GCA_004025085.1. NCBI lineage: Eukaryota > Metazoa > Chordata > Mammalia > Rodentia > Thryonomyidae > Thryonomys > Thryonomys swinderianus. The sequence goes on from PVIC010057443.1 coordinate 3,268, forward strand.
ACCTGCACTTCAGTGCACTAAGCCAGTGCATACATGAAGCCGTCAATGCACGGCATGGCCTCATTCATCTCACTGCTATAATTACTGCAGGTGTGTCCAGGTAATTGAAAATGTGCATCCGTATTAGGATGCATAATTTTCTTGAAATATTCAGACTGTTAAAATTGTGTAAAAGTTTGACTTTCAGTGGGTGATAATCAAAGATGAAATGCTTGCTGAACAAATACATCCTACCCATTCTGAAGACTAAAACTGTTCTGTTGGGAGAGTTTGGAGCCAAGCATGAGGTTTTTTGTTTGTTTGTTTGTTTTTTGTTTTGTTTTTGTTTTTGTTTTTTTTTCTGAGACAGGGTCTTGCTTTGTAGTTCAGGCTGGCTCTGAGCTCACTGTGTGGTCCAGGCAAGCCTTGAACTCAGCAATCCTCCTGTCTCTGCCTCCCGAGTGCTGGGATTACAGGTGTGCGCCACCATGCCCCGCACTGTGGTATGTGGTATTTATTGCTGGTGGGCGTGAGTCTCCACGCCCAGCTTTGTATGTGGTTACTGGGGATCGAACTCAGGACCTTGTGCTTGTGAGGCAGGCACCAGAACCACTGAGCTAACCCTCTGGCCCCAAGCATGAGGTTTTATTGCTGTCCACACTTATCTTTTAGCACAATGTACATCAGTTAGAGTAATAAGATTAAAACCACTCAAAATATGAAATGATGAATGGAAATTTAGATTTAAAGAAGTTTTCCTAGAAGAAGAAAGATAACAGTGGTATTTAAGAGTGGTATTTTAACAAAACATCATTGCTTCATTCAACTTGTAGTTTTGCTTATTAGAATAACAGAAAGATGTTGGTTGCTATTTATGATCAGTATTTGTGGTATTATGTGTTCTTTTTTAACAGTGACTTCAGTGTGGGGCACAATACCATGTATTTTAAGTGTTCACATGGTAAAGCTGGATTTTTAAAAAAATGAAGTCTTGATTGGCACATTTTATATACAGCTCACAATCACACTCCACATTGGGAAATTTTGTACCAGTATATGACACAAGTTCATTCTCATTTTTACCCATCTCCCTAACTATCCCACCCCTTATATACATACTATTTATTTTGCTTTCCATATCATATTTATTCTTTCCCCTCATTATGTTCCCCTATGATAGATTTTGTAAAATAGGAGATAGTCAAGGGGAATGTGGAAAACTGGATTTTTAATATATGTTCTAGTTAAATTAAAATTATTTAATGTGAAATCCTACTAAAATGAACATGATAAGTGAACAAAACTGTACTTAAGTATTAGTTGTTTGAGTTAGTAAAAGTTAACTCTTTTCATTCCATTCCAGGTGTTTTATTCAGCTGGAATGAAGGATAGGTTTCCTTTTTTCCCTATAAGACTTCAGTCTTCATTTCTTGTCTTTAAAAACTTTTTTCCTTTGCATTTCCAGCTGCCAAGGCTCTCAGTCACTGATCTAATTTTAGTATTCACATATGGAGTAGATGCCAGTCTTGCCTATTTAAAAATCTTACAGTTATCACTAATACATATTTTTCCCAATGGATGTTATACTAAAGTTATGCTATTTTTTGAAGGAAAGATTCTAGTCAGGTTCTGGCTACCAAAAATACAGTGGATATGAATATTGAAAAGATTCCTAAATAGGTAGTTTTACTGATGCATTTGCCATCTGAAGTCTACATTTAGTTTCCAGCTAGAGCCCCTATTAGACTTTTTTTTTTTTTTGAGACAGAGTCTCGCTTTGTAGTTCAGCCTGGCCCTGAGCTCACTATGTAGCACAGGCAAGCCTGGAACTCAGCAATCCTCCTGTCTCTGCCTCCCGAGTGCTGGGATTACAGGCGTGAGCCACCACGCCTGGCCTATTAGACATTTTTGTAGTTGGCTTCTAGGTGTATTAACTAAGAAACTATGAATATGAATTATATTTACACTTAGATAGTTGAAATTCCACTTCTGAATAATTTCAAACAGTTTAGGTAAATCAAAGTGATATTTATATTATGAAGTGCATGTTAACATAATAGCAAGAAAATGGTTTCCCTGATTGATAGATTTCTTTTCATATTCTAGATTTTCTGTTTATGTTCCTATATTATTTGCAATTTGTGATTTAATGTCTTTGAGTCACTACTTTCTCAGTGTGTTTAATAATGTCTGCTTTGTGATTATAATTTGATATATGTATGGTATAGTCTCAGCAAAATTCTGGTAAGGGTAGATAGGCAGTAGTTTCTACCTGCTATTATCATCAATAACTACTTTATAATGAACCTCATAGGGTTAGGTGGAGCCTTGAACAGAACAAAATCATCTTTTTAAACATATATAGATATATAGAGAGATATAGATATATAGATATATAGTTTTTTTTTTTTTGAGACATGGTCTCACTTTGTATTTCAGGCTGGCCCTGAACTCACTATGTAGTTCAGGCAAGCCTGAACTCAGCAATCCTGCTGCCTCTGTCTCCCGAGTGCTGGGATTTCAGGCGTGAGCCACCACAAAAATCATCTTTTTAATACAAGACCAAATGTGATAGAGTCAGGCCTCAACTTGGGCTCACTGCACTGTGATCCCTCGTATTTGTAGAAATGAAATACACAAACCCAAATTCTGCTTCGGTTTTGGTAGCCACACACAGGTCATCCCCTTGATTTTTTCAAGACGGTTTGATGAAATGAATATTATTATCCATATTTTACAGAAGAAGAACCTGAAGCCCAAGGTGACCTTGATCACTGTGCAAGTAGAGACAAATCACATACAGATGTGGGCTTCCTTATCTTCTCTCCAGTTATTTCGCTAAAACCCAGACACTCTTTATAAACTGAGTACATCTTTCATTGAGAACTCAGAGCACAAAGAATATTGTAAATATGCCTAAATATCACATTACAACTTGTGTGCAATTTCCATATTTTAATTTCCTTGCAAAATAAAATTAACTAAAATAGGAAAATAAAGGTTACATAGTAGAATTTGTTTGAAACCACTATGCTTATATTTGAGTCCCCCATGAAGACAAGAGGAGGAGGTTATGACTAGTTTTTAAAAAAATTTCCTAAGCCCTGTAAAACTGCATGTCTCAACTTGTGTATTATCAGTATATTTTCAGGACAGAGAGAATAGCAGATTTCCAATCTGTGACTACTTTTCTAGGCAGAGAAAAAGAAAAGGATATCATGAAGCACATGAGATAAGCATAATGTTCCAACAGGGTACTACGTTCCCACTTAAAGATTTGGATATATTCTATTTAAGAAGATAGACTTTTCAGCTCTTGAGACTGAAATCTCCACCATAGAATTGGGTGACTGTGGGTTAGATATCTCCAGGCTCACAGGTTCATGGATGTCAACAGTGACCTTGGTTTGTTCCTTCTTCCAACTTTGCCCCACTTTGCATATTGGCTTTTAGTTGCCATGCATGTCAATGTCTCATGAAGTCTCAAGGCAGCTCTGAATGCTCTAGGAATAGTATCAGAGTGGAATATAGGGAAAAGTCGGTAGACAATGTACCATGAGACTTTCTCTTCTTCCTGTCGTAAAGAGGCAAAATTTCCCTCGAGACCCCTTCCCATGTAGACTTTCCTTATTGTTCATTGGCCAAAATCAGCTTTCATGGTTACTCTGAGCTTTAAGGATTTAAAGCTTATAAATATCTAGTAAAAAGGAATAAGAGTACTGTAATTCATCTGATCCAGTCAAAATTGATCCATGTAGCGGAGCTCACTGCTTCTCAAAAAAGGTGTTCTGTTATTACAGAAAATAGAGAAACTGCCATTAACAGACTACCCATGTCTTTCTTTATTGTGAAAACCTTTCTCAAATCCAGACATGTGGGCTAAATTTTAATTTTCTTACAAAATTGCAAAACACCTTATCATTCCAGAAATATCCCAATGTGTTAAGAAATAACCATTTAATTAGCGAGTTGACTCTTAAATGTGGCAATTACTTCAAAAAGCGTACTTTTAAAGTTGAAACTGTTCTGATAATAAAAACGATGATTGGTTTTATTCAGTGACAGTGAGATAAAACCTGCAAGTTATCATTTGACTTCATGGAAGTGCTCATTCTATCCTGTTTTAATTGTAATATAATTCTAGCTGAACATTATGCCTTCGTTTTTATTGAAGTTACTCTCATTGTTATGGACTTCTGTCCTCAACAGGCTTGAAATTGTAGAATAAGTTTGTTATGGTTGTGTCTGGATGTTCTCAAAGCCTCATACAATCTAGGTAGGTGTCTTCACAAGTGGCTGAACCTAGAGTACGTGACCGAATCATGATGCAATACTGGAATTAAGGGCATGTGATAACTGAATCAGTCCTCTGACTGGTTTGTTGTCACCCTAGTCCTGGTATCCTAGATACAATATAAGGGACAGAAAAAGGTCTCTTTATTCTTTATCAGGTCTCTTATTCCCTTGAGGCTTTGCCATACTCTGCCATTGTGAATTGTTCACTGCCATGTGTCACTCTGACTTGAAGCCAGATCGCCTCTCTCCTTACAAACACACCATATTTAGAGGCATGAGTATTTGGACAGATCCCAGGTAGAATTGAGGAAGTTTTATAAGTCTACCTGCGAACTAGTGGGTAGTTACCTTTGAGGCACCTGGTTGGTATGTTAGAAGTCAAATGTTTTGAGAAGTTTATAGAAGATATAATTCAGTGTTTGCTGCCAAGGTACTATGGTTTTTGCTGGAGAATTTGCACCTGTTTAAGGAAAGTTAATCTGTCATGTAAGACTTTATACATTATTGGTGAACTTAATTTTTGTTGAGGCTGGGGATTTAGCTCAAGTGGCACTGCACCTGCCTTGCAAGCATAAGGGCCCAAATTTGATCCCTAGTTCTGCAAATAATAATAATAAATTTTTAAAAGTTGAAAGAAGTTTTGTCATATAGTAATAAAACTTGAGGTTGTCTAGGAGGGATGGATCATTGTGTGGAAGAGGAAGTAATGCATCCCAGAACATTTGGTTTGGAGGAGATACCTAATCCCTTCTTATAAACAAATAATCAGACATCTCAAACTATGGTCGTTAGTGATATTTGACGAGCTACCCAGTAATAGCAACAGTACCAGGATTTCTTTGTAGAAATGAATAGACTAAATTTAGTCAGTAAGAAATGGAAAAAAAATCCTACAGGAAAAAATGGAAAGGAATCTACAGAATATGTAAACTTGACAGAAGTAGATAGAGAAAATGAATATAAGTCTGTTATGAGTAGAGATTTTGAGAAAGGAGTAGGAAGCTAGATTTCTGTTTCCTGCCCTCTTATTTTATTGTATATGAAATGTTGGTGTGTTCTTGAGCCAGAGGAGAAATTCTTTCCTTAGACATGAGTAGCATGTGTGTTTTCTCTTTATAATGAGGAAAAATTATTACTTCCCTTCTGAAATAGTTAACTCTAGGAATAATGCCCCTTTAATTTTGTGATTGCCCTCCATAAATGTTAAAAGTGTAAATCATCTGACATTGTTGCATTAGAGACCATCTGTCCGTCCAGAGGTGCACTGGTTCATGGTATTCCGAAATGAGGCATCCACAGCACGTGGCAGCACTGGAAATTAGGAGCATTCTCAGCAAAGTGTTCTCAGCATTAGCAGGTCATGGTGTCAACATCACTTGCCAGGGAACTTTTCATTAACCTTGCCTGCATCTTGTATTAGAGTCTTGGGTTGTACCTTCTGGGAACATTTATACATGTCTCGTTTTAGGCAAAGCTAGAAGCAATGCACATTTTAAAGTCAAGCTTAAAATGCTTAGATGTGGTAGCAAATGTATTTTGAGTAATTTTGACACCATGAATCTTGCAGATGTGAATTATTTCTAAAGCTACTTGGAATTTAGATTAGAGAAGGAATCTTGAATTTAAAAGCTTCTTGCCAGCATTTCAGCAGCAGTTGAATCAAGAGGAAATTTTACTTCCGTGGTAAATAAGGATATTTTGGAAGTGGTAGAGTGTGATAAAGGTGAGTTAAAGTACATTGCCTTTTGAGAAAATGACAAAAAAGAAAGGAAGGCGAAGACAACATGTAGTCTTGAAATAGAAATAGTAAATAAAATACAGGGTCCTGTGTAGAAGAATTGAAACATTATTTTCCCAGAAATATCTTTGACATTAGAATCATATAATTTCAACACAAAGAAAGTATACTTGATGTTCTACAATTTTAGAGATTAATTAAAAGTATAAGGTTTCTTATTTATTGTACTTGTTAAAGCATCTGTATTCCAGTCTTTGTGCATGAGAAGAAAAGGACTACAGCAGTTCTTTTATGAGTGATTAAATTGAATTGAAATAATTAAATGATGAATTTCTCAAGAAAACCATATCATATAATACAAACAATGATACAAAACTTTTTTGGTTATTGTTAAGTGCTATTTGATTAATTTAACAGATGTTTGTAGAGTACTTTTTAATGTGAAACATTAGTGAACAAGACAATTATATTTCACTTCTAGGAAATGTATAAAGCAAGGGCCAGGGATTTAGCTCAAGTGGTACTATGCCAACCTTGGATGCACAAGGAACCTAGTTCGATCCCTGGTACCATAAAAACAAAAAGAAAAAAAAAAAGAAATGTACAAATCAAGCCAGATCATTTTATGCCAGGATGAAAAGAGGCTATCAAAGACCAATCATGTTCCCCCCAAGGACATAGAACGCACTAACCTAAAATGAGACAATAAAAGTCATGGCTGCCATTGATTATGAATACTAAATATGTGGCTAAATATTTTAATTTGCATGTAGTAAGTCAGGTAAATTCATACTAACCTAAAATAGATTATTTTTATTTCCATTTACTCATGAGATAGATGAGACCTTAAGGCTGAGTAGCTGGCCTCAAACCCATGTTCAGTAAGAGATGGAGCTGCAAATCCACTCTTGAGAGCTTCCTTTCACAGTCAGAACAACTGATGGCCTGTTCCCCGTCCTCCTGCTTATTTGGTTACCTGGCTTGATGTTCTTCATTTCTTCTCTCTCTCTCTCTCTCTCTCTCTCTCTCTCTCTCTCTCTCTCTCTGTCCCTCCCTCCCTCCCTCCCCCTCCCCCCCTCTCTCTTTTTGATTCAGGGTCTCACTTTGTAGTTTAGGCTATCCCTGAGCTCACTACGTAGTACAGCCAAGCGTCAAACTCAGCAATCCTCCTGCCTCTGTCTCCCGAGTGCTGGG
>PVIC010057444.1:0-10647 GCA_004025085.1 Thryonomys swinderianus
GTAAACCTCCGAAGTGCCGATCTCCAAGAGGAGAATCTGTAAAGAGCGAACCTCAGTAGCACGAACTTCCGTAGCTTGAATCTCCGAGGAGCGAATCTCCGTAACGCGAACCTCAGCAGTACGAACCTCCAGAGCCTGAATCACTGAAGCGCGAATCTCCCAGGCGTAAACCTCCGAAGTGCCGATCTCCAAGCCGAGAATCTGTAAAGAGCGAACCTCAGTAGCACGAACTTCCGTAGCCTGAATCTCCGAAGAGCGAATCTGCGTAACGCGAACCTCAGCAGTACGAACCTCCAGAGCCTGAATCACTGAAGCGCGAATCTCCCAGGCGTAAACCTCCGAAGTGCCGATCTCCAAGAGGAGAATTTGTAAAGAGCGAACCTCAGTAGCACGAACTTCCGTAGCCTGAATCTCCGAAGAGCGAATCTGCGTAACGCGAACCTCAGCAGTACGAACCTCCAGAGCCTGAATCACTGAAGCGCGAATGTCCCAGGCTGTAAACCTCCGAAGTGCCGATCTCCAAGAGGAGAATCTGTAAAGAGCGAACCTCAGTAGCACGAACTTCCGTAGCCTGAATCTCCGAGGAGCGAATCTCCGTATCTCGAACCTCAGCAGTACGAACCTCCAGAGCCTGACCACTGAAGCGCGAATCTCCCAGGCGTAAACCTCCGAAGTGCCGATCTCCAAGAGGAGAATCTGTAAAGAGCGAACCTCCGTAGCGCGAACCTCAGTAGCACGAACTTCCGTAGCCTGAATCTCCGAGGAGCGAATCTCCGTAACGCGAACCTCAGCAGTACGAACCTCCAGAGCCTGAATCACTGAAGCGCGAATCCCCCAGGCGTAAACCTCCGAAGTGCCGATCTCCAAGAGGAGAATCTGTAAAGAGCGAACCTCCGAGGCGCGAATCTCCGTAACGTGAATCGCCGAGGCGCGAACCTCCGAAGCGTGAATGTGCTCATCACCGATCTCGAAAATGCGAATTTCCGCAGCGCTAATCTCGAAGGCGCGAATCTCCATAGTGTCAATCTCGAAAACTCGGATCTCTGTAGAGCGCATCTCTGCAGCGCTAAACCCTAAAACGCGAATCTGGGCAGCGTCAATCTCGAAAACGTCGATTTTTGACGGCGGGAGCGCACCTCCCGTTAGACCGAGGGGTTCCTGGAAGACTAAGTGGCCTGAGATCTTTTCGGGATCTTCGACAGTGAGTCTAGGTTGGAGTTCCGTCGGTAGACTGCGAAGGAATGCTGAGCACACCAGGGCTCTTTCTTTTTATGCCTTCTGTCACGTGGCATCTTCTCCTCAGTTGGGCTGTCTCATTGGTCGATGGGCACCGTTCGATTGGCCAAAATTAAGGACGCCTTGGAGGCGGGGTTGAGCAGAACCCTCCATTTCCCTCTTACAGATTTTTCTAGAACAGCACTGCTTTCTTTCTCTTTGCCTAGGAGTGCATTTGGTAGCTGGACGCCCACCAGCTACAAAATCTCGTGTATTGGGGAGGCTGAGGCTGGAGGGTTATAAGTGCCAGACCAGCCCGAGGAATTCAGTGAGACCTTGCTTTAAAAAACAAAAACCACCAGCACTGGGGAGGCAGAGGCAGGAGAATTGCTGAGTTTGAGATTTGCTAGGACTACATGGTGAGCTCAGGGCCAGCCTGAACTACGAAGCCAGACCCTGTCTCAAACAAACAAACAAAAAACCCGCAGGTGCCACTAGAGAAATGGGCAACTGGCCCAGAGTAGCTGTCTGTGCACAAAAGAGGGTAAAGGGGCAAGGACTGGGTGCTTCCCTCTTATGAGGAGCCACCTGGGCCATCCGGAATGGTTCTAGTTTCCTTGGGAGGCTCCAATGGTCCTTGTCCTTGTCCTTGTCCTTGTCCTTGTCCTTGTCCGTGGGGGTAAACATCCCCACGCGCGTGCGCGATCAGCCATTTTGTTTTCTTTGGGCTCCTTTTGAGCTAATTACTCAATATTTAGTTAAACTGCAGCTTTTAGAAAGAGAGAGAAATAAGGACTCTCAAGGGGTTGGGCAGGGGGAAGGAAGTGTGTTGTAAGTCAGATTTGCTACTGCTGCTTCTTTTTGCTGTTGTTGAAACAGGGTCTCACTCTCATCCACATGACTCTCACCCACGGTTGTAGGAGACACCTCTGGATCCTTAGTATGCCTCTATCTTGGGGCTAAAGGAGACGCCATCACACTGTGTACACAACCTGAGAAGCAGAGAGCTGCGCTTTGTCTCAAATGAAACAGACGCTGCGCTTTGTCTCAAGAAAATCGGTCCACCAAGTTAAGAAATTGTTTCAGTCATTCACTGCAGACTGATCTATGATATTTGCAGCAAAGTGTCGCTAGAGTTCCCGAAGTTTGCCGAGGTGGAACCCTTAACGTTAACGTCCTCCTCAAAGACACACGTGCTTTGCGGGCCCCCGCCGGCGCCTTCTCTGACCACCGGCCGCTGCTCCGGGTTGGGGCTGGGCACGAGGACCAGCGGACAGTCCTCCCACCAGGAGCCGGTGCTGAGGGCATCTGGAGACGTGACCCTCACCCAGGGAGGACTCGACAGCCGCACCCACTGACCCCTGGAGTCTGGCGTAAGCCTCAAGTCGTTCACAAAGGAATTCACAGCAGTCGTGCTTCAAGCTATTTTTAAAAAATCCTTTATTGGTACTATTTTTGCACGTCTGAATAAGGTCCTAAGCTAAGAGCGGACAGAAGTGCCTGAGACCCCCAGCTCCAGGGGCCCAGGGCCTGGCGGGAAGATCCCTCCCTGGAGGGGAAGTCCCGCTGCGCCTCCCACTTGCACCGCGCCTTCGCCGAGACCGCTTCTCCGCTTCTCCGCTTCTCCGCTTGTCCGCAGCCCCAGAGTTACAGGACTGCGGCCACGAGAAGGCCCCCGATGTCCGGTCACATCAGCCGGCTCAGGTGCCGCCTCGGGGTCCGCAGCCACCCGAGGGCCCGCAAGCGTGTCCCTTCCCAGGGGTGTGGGCGCCCGCGCTCTCCGCAGTCCCGGCAGCAGGAGGGAGTCCGGCCTGCGCAGCTGCAGGTTTCTCGGCTCCTCCGAGAAAAAAAGCGCCCTGGGCCGGGTGTGGTGGCTCACGCCTGTCATCCCAGCACTCGGGAGGCAGAGACAGGAGGATTGCTGAGTTCGAGGCTTGCCTGGACTACATAGTGAGCTCAGAGCCAGCCTGAACTACAAAGCGAGACCCTCTCTAAAAAAAAAAAAAAAGCGCCCTGGGCCATGAGAACCGCTTAATCCCGCAACCGTATCAAGCAGCCAAGTGCTATGGAGGAAAATCTAACTGGCTCTTCACGACCGACCGGGCCTTCTAAAGTTTACCGCATTAGTCCGGGAACCAACAAAACAACGTGGACAAAACCCCGCAGCAACGCTGGAGCCCTCAGGCTGAGGCAGCATTTAGTCAGTTGTCTTTCTGGTTTCCAGGGCGCAAAGGCAACTCTGGCTGAGGCCTGTGTCCTCTAGGGTCTGCACAAGCTCTGAGAGAGGATGTGGGGATGAATTCTTCCGAAATCAAAGCAGAGCTCCCCAAAGCACCTGAGGGGTGCTGACGAATCAGGAGCAGGCAACTGTTTTTGAGAGGGCAGAAACTGAGATCAAGAAATGACCAAGCAAAATAATAAATGATTCCTTTGCTGAGATTTTTATGTGGAGAGAAACAGTTTACAGTACTTTCATACGGGAGAGAGGAAGCAGGCACTACAGATCTCAGCAGAGAATGGTAGTCAATTGCCGGCCCGTGCCCCTCGATTTAAACTAGATACCCTGAAAAATAGAACAAACAGACCTTCAACAGAATCTTTAGAAGGCAGTTTGTGCACTGGTAATACAACCAAAGGTCTGCAAGAACATTCTCTGGGCACGGATCTGGATAGTGTGTGTGTGTGTGTGTGTGTGTGTGTGTGTGTGTGTGTGTGTGTGTAGTTCATTAAATAGCGCCGAAAGATTTATCCACAGGTAACAAGGAGCCCTCTCTGGTCTCTCTGGCCTCAGGAAGGCACGCCAACTCTCTGAGCCATTTTCCTGTGCAGTGCCAGGCAGCCCGAGAGCCTACACCGAGGTCTCCAGGACTCTCTCAGAGAAAACCTGTGAAGTATCGCTCCGGGAGCACAGGCACCTCGCAGAAAGGGCAGAGGGAATGTGTCAGTCCATCCCCTGGTGAGTCTATCCCCATCTTAACACCTCCACCTTCTTGCCAAAGTTTTTAAAGTACCTAAAACATAATTCCGGTGGAGAACAAAACGGGAATACAGTGTATCTCATGCAGCAATTCCCTGCAAAAAAAAAATTTCATTCTTCCCCTCTGTACCAAATTTTCTAAAATTTCTGACTGCTGTAGATGAGAATAAGACAACCTCAGAGCTCATGAGCCCCCAAAGGGTTTAAATCCAAAACAGATCCTGTGCAGATGGGCCCTCGTAAGCAGCAGCAGATATTTCTGAGTGGCCCCTGTGCAGATAGCATGAGAGTCCCCCGGAAGACACAAAGGTAATTCAGATCACCTTTGGAGCCAGTGTGTGAATATAGGCCCTTTGGCCCTGTGACAGAGGACAAAAAAATGGGCATCAGAGCTCCTTCAGAGGCTGTGGACAGAGGCTGTTCTACAGCAGATACTGCTGCTTCGCATCAGGCAAAATCAAAAGCTACAAGCCTCTGGGAGTGATTGGCTAACCAAGTGCCTGAAGAGATCCATTACAATTACAAAGACATCCTTTCTCACCTAAGAGAAGTAAATTTAGTGTGGGGAAAGATGCTTAGCATTGTGGGAAGATAAAAATTTAAGTCTGATGTGCAAAGATGCACTGGGATGTTATGCAAGATGTGCAGCAGGCGGTCACAGAGAATTTCTAGCTAAACAATTTCCACGTTAAGCGTTTCCAGTAAATGGCAGCAGATCCCAGAAACAAAGGGCGGGGAGAGTGGCTCAGTGCTGAGGCCCTGGAAATCCTCTACGCTGAAAATTTAAAAACAACAACGAGATAAGTAACAAACGCGCTGACAGCCACATTGTGATCTCCTAGAAATGCAATCCATTCCCACCCCACGCAAGTCTTTCTGCAGCACCAGGGCACCAAGCAAAAGTGCAGAGACGAGGAAAGAAAGAAGCTAATGTTAGACATAATTAACGTCACTCTAGAGTCATCATGCAGCTTGACTGGATTTAGGACTACACGGACTGTATAGTACCTCCTACTATGCTGCAGGCGAAACACTGTAGTAAGGCAGAGATCCCAATAAAGCAAATAATGTGAACTGTTTTCCCAGTATATATACACATTAGATTCGCACCATGCTTTAGTTTATTAAGTGTACAATTAGCACTATCTCTAAAAACCAATGTACTTATTTACTTGTTTTGCTAAAAAATGCCAACAGTCATCTGAGATGTTGAGAGAGAGAGCCCATAGCCCTGCTTGAGGCAAGACTGGGCGAGACCTTCAATTGGTAAAACATGTGTCATCTGTCAAAACAGTAAAACACAGGAACACGAGGTAAGTCTGTAGGGTGAGTCTGTGAGGGTGTGTCCCAGAGAAGCATTTGAATCCGTGGCTGGATAAGGAGGATCTGTCTACCTTCACTGTGTAGAAGGACATCATTGGATTCCGTGAGAGCTCGGATAGAACGGAGAGGCACAGGAGAGGCAAATTCTCTTCTGTGGTTGGGACACTGTATTTTACTCTCAGACGTCAGAACTCTAGATTCTCTGTATGGGACTCTGGGACTTGCACTAGGGGTCCCCAGGGCCTTAGGCCTTTGGCCTTACACTAAATGGCACCACTGGCTCCCCTGGTTCTTCAGCCTTGAATGTAGACTGAGTCACATGCCTGGCTCTCTGCTCTCCAGCTTGCAGTTGGCCTGTCATGGCTCCTCTTAGTCCCCGTAGGCACGTGAACCAGTTTCCACAGGAAACCCTTGTCTGTCCTTGTTATTGGTGGCTTCTTCCCCACTAATACACACCCAAGTTTGAAAATATAACAATGAAATAGGTCAAAAGGCGACAAAAGAAGGAACAAAAAATAGAAACAAAATCCAAGGAGGTAGACAATTGAAAACTAGATCAAATTGATAAATCAAAATCCTATTTTTTTTTTGAGACAGGGTCTCGCTTTGTAGTTCAGGCTGGCCCTGAGCTCACTCTGTAGCCCAGGCAAGCCTCAAACTCAGCAATCCTCCTGCCTCTGCCTCCCGAGTGCTAGGATTACAGGCGTGAGCCACCACGCCTGGCCAAAATCCTATTTTTAAAGAAATAAAGTAGTCCAATTAATACCTTTTTTGATCACAAAAAGAGAAAAAAAAAACAGCCAGGGATTTAGCTCAACTGTTACCTAGCCTGCCTTAGAAGCACAAGGGCCTGGGTTCAATCCCCAGATTGGGGGTGGGGCAAGAAAGCACTTGTTTAAGAAATAACAAGTAAGAAGAAATAGAAACTGAAACAGAAGAAATTTCAAGTCATGATACGACTTTCCAAATTCTTTGTCCGCAAAATTTAAACCTAAAAGAAATGACAATTTCCCAGGGAAATAAAGACTCCATTAGAGACAGGAAGCTGTCTCCCAGAACCCTCACAGACCGCCTAGTAGTAACCAGGATCCTGCCCTGGGCTCCTCCAGAGCACAGAGAACGGCTGTGGGGAGGGCAGCAGTGCAACTTCTGGGGTGTCTCCACAGTCCCACACCATCCCTAAGCAGAGTCCCACACACCGAGAGGCAAGGACAGGAAGAGAGAGAGACAGAGAGACGGGGTCTTTCAGTCTTTCATATAAACAGGTGGCTAGCAGCATGCAGATGGTTTGCAGCAGGTCCGAAAATGAGCAAGCAGTTTTGCTTCTCCATTTTGTGGTCAATCTAACTGCTACCAGGGGTAGACCTGCACGCCAGCCACCGCTCAAATGTGACACACTAAATCCTTTCTCTGGTGGAAGAAACTGAAAGTGTAATTGAGAACCAAAAGGTAAAACAGATATTGTGAAATACGAAGAAAATGGGAAAAAAATAAGAACTCAAGACATGTCATGTACAGGTACAAATTCTCAGTGAGGAATGTGATCCTAAATTCTGCCTAAAGTGTACCAATAAACTTTATTAAAAATTTTTCTAAAGGCCATTCCTTCCCCGAGAGGTTTGTAAGGGTCCTGGTTGGTCCCCTGGACTCGGTCACCACCTGTGGGTGCTGATGGACCTGAATCCTTCTTGCACCTGCAGTGTTTGGTGGAAAGCAAGGCGGGCTCTGAGACTTGCCTGGTCTCCAAGGCCCACCTTCCCAGGGGTTAGGGAGTGAAGTCTACTTTGGGATCTGGACTAATTGGAGGAGAACTGAAAGGTGAAGCTTAAGGTGCCAGCACAAGTCTGGAACCCTTAGGGGGCTCAGAAAAGGGGGTCAGAAGTAGAGATGAAATGGGGGAAGGGCAGGCCCAGCCTGAACCAGCCTGAAGTGAGGGAGCCCCAGTGCATGAGAGAAGCTTTCTCCTTCCAATAACCTTTATTCTTTGTCTTACAGAGAGAGAAAAAGAAAGAGACAGACAGACAGAGAGAAACTCTGGAACACCAGGAGGCAATCAGAAATTTCCAAGCATGTTGGTACTTTGTAGGGGGCTCACCATTTAGCAGACATTTCTACTAGTCATTTCTTTCCTGCAGTTTGATGTGGAGCCTGGAGGAGAAAGGTAAAAGAAAAAGTTAACAGGCTTTGTACAGAAAAGCCTCTGTGCTGAGCACAGGAAAACAAACCTGTACTGAGTCTTAGCTCAGCAAACCTGCTATAGATTATTGTTGGCACCAGAACTGGCTTCAGTCTTCCCGAAAAAGATGGCCTCCTCCCCAGGAATGCAGGCCCAACCACAGAGCCTTCAGATCATTAAGGAGGATGGAAGCAGAGTTTGTTATGATCAAGGACACTAGAAAATGACGTATCTGTCCCCAGCTTCTGGCCAAAGCTGAACTGCACACATTCCACTCCAATGATCACATCTATCTCTTAACTTGGTGTCATTTTTGTCTGAAATAAAGATAAAATAGGGAATGAAGAAGTTTAGGCACAGCTGACCCCATGAGAAACTGCTTCGATCTTTCTACCGTCCATCAGCGGTAGTGCTATACCCGAGCTGTGTTTTGCCTGTGATGATACACTGAGTGATAAGGTGGAACTACTTTTTCTGTGTTTGTACTTTTTACCTAGTTACAAAATGTAAATATTTTTCAGAACTCCCTGGGTGTATAGTGGCTTTACACGTGGATTGAGCCGATAAAATTCATTACAGATGCACCACAGTTGACAAATTCCCTTTGTCCACATAAGCCATGTATTGAGATAGGAGATACAAGACTAGGACACTGTACTCGAAGCCTGCAGGGCGCCTGAGCTTGAAAGGGTGCGAGGTGTTCCTGCTCCTTTGCTCCCTTTCTCCCAGGCTCTGGCCCACAGATCATGGGCTCCTAGGACTCAGGTGAGGAGCAAGACCAGACCAGACCAGACCAGAGCCAGGGACACATCCTTGCTCAGACTTGGTACCAAATGTCCTAAAGGGAGGACTGAGGATGGAGCAGCAGTACATGGGTGAGAATGAAAGGGTTGTAGCTGTGGACTGGCCGGAAGGTGGGTAGGAAGAGCTGGTGATTTCTGCCCAGGTGGTCCAGGAAAACTGCAGAGCCAAGGGCCAAGAGCGGATCCTGCAAGAGCAGCTCCTAGATTCTAACATTTTTGAAACTGTGACGTTGAGAAAAAAAAAATCCTTCAGATATGACCAATAACTGTGGTTACAGTTCGTTACTTTCTTTAATGTAGGAACTAAAAGCCAGAATTAAAATGGTCAAGACCCTGCCAAAACATTGTAATTTAGAAGAAGGGAGAAATGGGAATAAAATATCTCCCACACAACAAGTTTTGTAAAATACAAGAGCGCTCTTCCGGAAGGGCAAAGAGCTCCTTTGTTCCTATTTCCCGAGATGCCACTTCCCCCAGAACCCATTTTCCTCTCTGTTCAGCTTCTGCCCAGAACTGACCAGTCCCCACACGTCTTCCTGAAACCATGGCCTCAACCAGGGAATTTCTATTCTCCTTATTGTATGTCTGAAACTGGAGGCCTGCGCTGTTGTTGCCAACAGCTCCCACAGAAATGTGAGGAGTGGGATCAGCTTTCTCCCATAATTCCTGTGCTCCTGCCTCAACCTCTCACAGGGCCCTCTTCACCCCATCCCTGTGGGTTTCCAGGATGGTGGGCCATTCTGCTTATATTTGTCTACCAGACTCTCCGATAGCTTTACATTGTGTCAAGTGGCATTCTGAAAGCTTTACAAATATCATCTCATTTACTTCTCACTACAGCTCTGGAAGGTATGCTTTACCATCATCCACCTTTTCCTTAGGTGCAGAGAAGCTACACAGGCCAAGAATCACGTAACTAAGAAATGATAGACCTGGGACAGAAACCCAAGGGATCTGAATCTCAGTCCTTAGGCGGCTTCTTTATTTGTCTTTCAGCCTAGTAGATCATTCAGGACTTAGTTGGTGGAAGGAGGGAGCACTTGGTGCTGTTTTTCCATGCTGGTAGAAATGGCGAATACTTTGTAAGGCTTGAGAAAGTTATCCTATAACCCATCAGAACGAGTCACACTTAATTGTGAGAGTCTTTTGTGTCTCCATTTTATTTTCTAGAACTCTCAATTTCTTACTGAATTAGTTCAGTTTTGTTTATTTTTGGTTCTCAGGTGTGTGTGGCACTAAGAAGCACCGATTACAACTAGATACTCCTTTTGTGACATGCATGTCAAAGAATGTGCTGGCATATTTTACAATCACCTCAAGTGTGATTCCATGTATATATTCTATGTCTTCAAGTATGAAAAACCCAAATCTCTTTTTACAAATTGTGAGCTACTAAGAATAGCAAAGGAGCGCCGGAGATGTAGCTCAGTGGTTCCAGCACCTGCCTCGCAAGCGCAAGGTCCTGAGTTTGATCCCCAGTAACCACATATAATGCTGGGCGTGGAGACTCACACCCACCAGCAATCAATACCACATACCACAGTGCTGGGCGTGGTGCCTATAATCCCAGCACTTGGGAGGCAGAGACAAGAGGATTGCTGAGTTTGAGGTTTGCCTGGACTCCATAGTGAGCTCAGGGCCATCCTGAACTACGAAGCGAGACCCTGTCTCCAAAAAAAAAAAAAAAAAAAGAATAGCAAAGGAAATTTAAATGTGACATTTGATACAGTGACAAGGCCCAAAGGATGGCACGGGATTGGGAGCAGCACTCAGGAGATGAGGAGTATCTACATCATGCCCTTCTTTTTTTTTTTTTGCTTTTTGGAGACAGGGTCTCGCTTTGTAGTTCAGGCTGGCCCTGAGCTCGCTATGGTGCCCAGGCAAGCCGCCGTGAACCCAGCAATCCTCCTGTCTCTGCCTCCCGAGTGCTGGGATTATAGGCCATCATGCCCTTATTGATGGACAAGTGTATTCTGTAAGTTGAATCCTGTAGCTACTCAAGAATAAAGCATAATTTAAACATCTGCTCACTCTTTGGTTGTCTCCCAAGAGGTGATCCAAAAATGAAATGCCTCCCTTCCACCTTACCAAGGAAACCACTTACTCATCTCTTTCCCCACTGGTTTTTTTTTTTTTTTTTTGAGACAGGGTCT